>JARYGA010007903.1:0-19375 GCA_030545235.1 Helianthus tuberosus | reverse complement strand
TGATGTACTATCATTTCCTCTTTTTACACAAACTTTTTTTTTGTTTTCTATTGTTTTTTACATTTTAAAATTTCTATTGTTTTTGTATTTTTTTCATTTTTTAATGTTTTTTTATTTTCTGAAAAAGACTATCTCCCCCTAAAAACGAAAACATCGAAAAATGCGACAAACCATAGCAGATTGCTTCTCGACATCCTCTGCTTTGGATTTCTCATCAACACCAACTATTGCTTCCCCTGACGACAAAAGTTTCATACCGTTTAGTTTTAATAAGTATTGAAAACGTGACTTATCAAACGGTTTAGTGTATAAATCAGCCTTTTGTTCGTCGGTATGGATCTTTTCCATTCGAATCAACTTCTTCTCGAAACAATCTCGGATGAAGTGATGTTGAATTCCTGTGTGTTTAGTTTTAGCGTGATGTACCTAGTTTTTTGTTATGTTGATTGCTGCTTCATTATCTACATAGATAGGAGTAGTAAGAAATTGCAAACCGTAATCCCGCATTTGTTGTTGGATCCACAGAATTTGAGAGCAGCAGCTGCTTGCTGACACGTATTCTGCTTCACACGTTGAAGTGCAACGGTTGTCTGCTTCTTACATTGCCAAGTTACCAGACGTGATCCAAAAAACTGGCATCCTGCTCTAGTAGATTTAGAATTCAGCTTGCAGCATCCGAGTTTGAAATCACCATCTTTTGGATACCACAACCCCAAGCTTGGGGTTCCTCTCAGGTAAGAATACGCTTGACGATAACCATGTGTGACGATCTAGGACTCGACTAATAACGAGCTGCGAGGCAGGTCAGGTACATTATGTCAGGACGAGATGCAATGAGGTACATCAGCGAACCAATCATCGAACGGTATAGCGTCTCGTCGACCTTCTCTCTTGTGAGATCAGGGTTGATACCGTGATTAGTTGTTATCGGGGTGGACATAGGTGTAGTCTCTGACATCCAAATTTCTCTAGAACGTCGTGGACATACTTTGTTTGATGTATGAAGGTCCCCTCTGGCATTTGATCAACTTGTAGCCCAAGGAAAAACTTCATCTCACCCATCGATGACATCTCGAACTTCTGCTTCATTACAGTCTCAATTTCTTTGCAGAGTTCCTCGTTTGTAGACCCGAAAATTATATCATCAACATAAATCTGCACGATCAGCAGATGTCTATCGACCTCTTTTGTGAAAAGAGTGGCATCCACCTTTCCTCGGATAAAGCCTTTGGAAAGCAAGTGTTGAGAGAGCGTCTCATACCAGGCTCTCGGGGCCTGGTGCAATCCGTATAGTGCTTTGTCCAAGAGGTAGACTTTGTCTTTGTGAATGGGATCGGTGAAGCCCGGTGGCTGACCAACGTAGACCTCCTCTTTCACTTTGTCGTACAGGAATGCCAACTTGACATCCAGCTGGTAGACTTTAAACCCTTTCCATGAAGCGAATGCGAGAAAGATTCTGATAGCTTCGAGTGTAGCAACAGGGGTGTATACTTCGGTGAAATCGATCCCCTCTTGTTGACTAAAGCCCTGAACGACTAGGCGAGCTTTGTTGCGCACAATCACTCCCCTATCATCTCGCTTACACTTGAATACCCACTTGGTGTTAATCTTTCTATGCCCATCAGGAAGATCGACTAGCTTCTACACTCCAAGCTTTTCAAATTGACAGAGCTCCTCTTGCATCGCGTTAACCTACGACTCTTCTGTCAGTGCCTCTTTATACGTTCGTGGTTCAACCTGTGAAATAAAACAACTGAGTGAGAAATCGTTTTGTAACGGTGCAGTTTTAGTATAAAAACATGCAAAGCCTTGGTCTATTTGACTTCTCGTTCGAACTCCTGATTGTAACTCTCCAATTATCAGCTCTTCGGGGTGATACGATAGAGTCCTCGAGATAACTTCACCAGGAACCTTCACCTCGCTTTCCAAATTCGTAATGTTCTGATCTGCAACTTGTTCATCGACAGGAACAGTTTGATATGAAGATTGGATCTGCTCCCCATCAGGTTCTAAATCACCTCTATCTAAGGTCGGGCTATCCGAATCAGACTTTAATCATCAAAAACTGTTGTCTGATTATATGGAGCAGGCCCCAGTTTTGAAGTCGTTTGCTGCAAATCTGTATCACTATGACCATTGAGACTAGGACCAGCTTCATGATCGATTAAAATTTGTTGACGCCTTGAAGACTTGACTGGCCATTTGCTGTACTGAGAAGCCTCATATTCCCGAAATAGATTTATCTGATCAATAAACTTCGGCTCCTCAGGTAAGTCGAATGACTCCCATAATGTCTCGTAATCAAATAGCCATGAGTCAGCAGGTTTCTGTGGAGGCATAGTGTATCCCTGATATTCCACGTGCTGAGCTTCAATGATCTTTCCAAGACTTGGAATGAAAACCCGTCTAAGTGGACTAGAATAACCCACGAAGATTCCTTCCAAAATTTTTGAACCAAATTTTCCATCAGGATCCAGAACTGTGCAGGGTGACCCGAATGGCTCCAGATATTCCAAGTTAGGCTTTCGGTTGTTGATCAGCTCGAAACATGTCTTGTTATGCTTCTTCACAGTTAGAACTCGATTGAGAGTATAGCAAGCAGCAGAAACAACTATTCCCCAAAAGTTGATAGGAAGCTTTGCGTCAGCCAACATCATTCGCGTAGTTTTTATCAGTGTCCGGTTATTCCTTTCTGCTACTCCATTCTGCTGTGGAGTGTACGGCGCACTGAATTCTTGCAGTATACCCATTATGTCACAGAATTCTTCCATCTTATTGTTTTTAAACTCGGTACTAGTACTTTTATCAGAAAAGAGCAATAGGTTTATCATGTCTTAAGGGATAATCAAGGATTTGGTTTAAGAGCTAATCTTATAGAAACTTTATGTAAAGCAAAACATATTAGCTTTAGGAATTAGAGTGGATGAGATATAGATTTTTAGAAGAAAATTATAGTGAGTAAAGTTATGGGTACTTAAAAAATAAGGCAGATAAAAAATGATCATCAGTTTAATGAAGGATCATTAATATGAGGATCATTATGTGAAGAGGTTGTGATATGTCTATTACTAACATCAAAATAATAGACTTAGTTAAAGTTCTACTTAAACGAAGACAAATCAGCTTTGGCCAGAAGTGTAATCATTTAAGCATGTGTGCAAAGTAATTATGACAAATCAGCTTTGGCCAGAAATGAGACAATCACTTTAGTTATGCCTTGTAAGTATGCTAGACATAAATGAATTAAATCAGCTTTGGCCATAAATAAGATACTTGTTTGTAATGCATACTTAACATAGCTTTTATAATACTTGAACAATAAATAGATGCATCAAATCAGGTTTGGCCAGAAGTGATACATCAGAAGTTCATTCAAGTTATGCTATTTTGGTTTTGAAAAATTATCTGATTAATGATTAATTAAGTATTTACAAAACCAAGTATTTAATAGCAAACCACCTGTTAGCGCGGATCGAACTACGCTGTGAGTTTGTTGGGGTGCAGGGGGACAACGTGCCCCCGCACGAGGTTCGGGGTGGAACCCCGAGCTGAAATTTAGTTCACAATAATAGCCTAATGTATTAAGTTAGATTTCGAATGACACTAGAATTATGCGAAATGGTGATCTCGAATTGATTTCGGATGAGACTCAAATTAGTCCGAAATGTGTTATCTCGAATGGATTTCGGATGCGACCCAAATTAGTCCGAAATGGAATCTCGAATGAGTCTTGGATGAGACTCGAATTAGTCCGAGACGTGTAATTCGAATGATCTCGGATTCATCCGAGATGGTAATGATTAGTTCGAGATTCATCCGAGATAAGCATATCTAATGAGTCTGAGATGGGCATCTCTAATGGATTTCTAATGAGCATCTCTAATGGATCCGAAAATTGTTCTTCAAGGTTTCAAATTCTCTAATCATGGTAAGTTTGAAATTCGAAATCTTAGGGATTATGGGATATCTTTTTCCTGTTTTAATGTCAATTAAGTTTATCTAATTATTTCGAAAATTATATCCTTTTATAACAATAACAGATTTCGAAAAGTTTTAATTAAATAAAATAGATCAAAATCAGGATAACACCCAATAATCCAAATTACATTCCAAAATAAAGGAAACTGTTCGAATTTTCATAAGAACACCAAGAACCCTAAAATAATAAAAACTTAATCCTTGTATCCGAAATCTGGAAATCATTACACATTTAAGCAGATTTCTTAACAGTTGTTTATATTGGGATTTCGGAACAGTAATAATGGATAAACGTATGATCCGAGAAGTATCTCGGTTGGAATTACTTATAAATATTCATCCGAGATACAATCTGAGATGCATAATTTAGATCCGAGATGATTCGAGATGGTATCTCGGATTGTAATAACAAATTTTATTAGGGTTTTTTAAAATTCTGTTTTCCAGATTTATTCCAGATTTATTGATACAAAACAGAACTGATTTATCAACATCTGCTCTGATATCACATGTTAATCAGTCTTAAACATAATGGAAAACATGTAAAATAATACCTGATACAGCAGACATGCCAGCAGAGAATCCAGTCAGAGAAGCCGCAATTAAGTTTGACATGATTGTCAGCTTGATCTGGTTCTCCTTTAGGATGTATCTTCTTGATGGTAGTACCGAGTTCTTTAGAGATGAAGAACTCGTAGTAATGGAGAGAGAGGGGAGACGATTTTAGTGTTGATGTTATGAATGTCTAATCCTAATCCCTCTCTAGTAATCTCCTTATATACACCCAAGGGGAAACCCTATTAGTTAATAAGGGTAATCTGGCCCATCAACAATTACCAACTAATTACATTATAGGTTTAATATATTTTGATCCAAATAATATAAATGATTATAATGGCTACACAATTAAATATAATCATAATAATTATATTTAATCTTACATATCTACGTAAAAATATAAAGTCAAAACATTAAAGTGGGTTGAAAGTATGATAAGCTTAAACTTTTGAAAAATTTACCGGTTTCATATTTACTAAAAACTTTTTTATCTTTTAAAAAATATAACTTTGTTTTACTAAGATCTTCCGTTGTGAAATGGTAAGTGGGTGCCACATCACTCGTTAACGGGTTAAACACCGCCGCCCTTTGTTATTCGGTTTAGTTATTGGAGCCATAGCCATTCCATTAACGACGCCAATGAAAGAATGTGCGGATGATGGTGGGGCACACACCAATATAAACCAATCATATCGTTTTTTATCTTTTGTTACTCAATAACACATTGTTAAGGATGTAAGGGGTGGTTCATTCGTAGGAAGTGGTAAACTATTCATCAAGGCAATCATCTCATTCTATGTGAATTCCCTCTCCAACTTCGCTCTTGCACTTAAACGTAAGGGGTGGTCCACCCAAACAATTATTTCTTAAAAAATGATAAATGTGTAATTGTTTGGAAGAGTGCGGGGCACATCATTTATGCTCTCTCTCTCTCTCCTTTTCCCTTGTACGGTGACTACACCCCGCTTCAATTCAATCACCCAACTTAAACAAGGGTTGTCAGTGGTGTGCCCACTCAATCACCCACTCCCCGCTCCCATACCGCACACCCTAATGGTATATTGTTACTGCTCAAATTCTTATATGACAATGACGTAACAATGATACAACATTAGTTTAGTAATTCCAAAACATATACTCAACAAATTGAGCCTATAAGCTTTTAAAAAAATCACCGTCCACCATTTTAAAGTAATAGAATTTTGGTTCTCTTGAAAACCAGGTCACATCATACTTAAAAAAAGAAATTGGAAGGATATTTTTTAAAATTTTCCAAGATCGTTTTAGTATATTTTTCTAAAATGTTTAACAAAATGTTTATCTATATATGTACATAACAGATTTTTTTTACAATATATCAAACTTTTTTATTAAGTAGAATCCGATATATTACTACAAGCAGAATTCTATGAGTTAATTTGTCCATCAAAAACAATATGTTTTTTTTTTTCTATTAGTCATATTATGTTACCTTTTAAGCACGCCAAAATGTTTAATAGACTCTTTCTATAACATTACGCTTTTTAAGAAGTGATTAGAAAGTTTTCCCCATCAGTTTTGAAAAAAAAAACTTTTAATATACATATCATGCACAATACATTTTTATACCACATAATTTAAATAATTGCATATCAAATCTTGAGAGAAACTGTCCACAATTTGCACCTTATATTTATTAATATTAATGAATGTTGAATACACTAAACAAATAAAAGTTGGTGCTCTTTATCAGGCTAGTCGGTATGGGGGTCATCCCCGCTCCGTCGGGCTTCGGCGACGGACCAAACACCGTGCCTCCCCCCCCCGCGTCCCGTCTTCGGCGTCGACTTCCAGCCGTTTGCGACGATCCAACATAAGTGGGGCCCAACCAAAAAGTAGCCGTTTAAAAAAATATATATATTTTCTAATTAAAACTAACGGTAATAATTCAAAATATACCCCAATTCACTTTCATTTTTATAAATACTCACCTCTTTAACCATTTTTTTCACAACTTTTCACCCACTACCACCCCATCTCTCTCACATTTTATAAACCACTCTTCCCTTTTTATAAAAACTCATCATATTTTATACCATTTTTTACCCGTTACCACCCCATCTCTCGCTCAAAAATTATCATGGCTTCACCCATGTCTTCCATTTCTTCAATTTCTTCTATGTCTTCATCGGCTTCGTCTGCGTGGTATTCATCATCTTCGGAAGAGGATGATATTATGCACAACATGATTATGAACGCGGCTCAGGTCTTCATGGCGGCTGATCAAGGGTCGTCCCAACGGCTAACTAGACGAGCAAAATATAACCGAGACCAAGAAGGTATTTTACTTTTTTTTCCTTATGTTTTATATAGATTTGAAAATGTATTTTATAATTAATTTCATTTATGTTTCGTTTTAAATTTATAGCCGGCCACGCTAAACTACTAGCCGATTATTTTGCCGATGAACCCGTGTACCCAGCCGAGATTTTCCGACGTCGGTTCCGCATGAGTCGTCCACTGTTTTTACGTATTGCAGGAGACATGGCCCAGTCTGATCCGTTTTTTACATTGAGTCGTCCACTGTTTTTTTTTAAGTTTATGTAATGTTTTTTAATATTAATGAAAATATTTTGTTACTTTATTTGTTAAATGTTAAAAAAAGTTGAAGATTAAAAAAAAAACATAAAAGGGGTGGAGGATGATGACTAGGACCAACTTACCATGCCCTCTAGTTTTGGAGGATGGACCATCCTTAGGAGGATGATGACGTGGCGCCTACGTGGCGGATCATCCTCCAATGATGATCCGCCACCATACCGAGTAGCCTCATGCTTTCCCATAAAACTCTTGTCACATTTATACTTTTGCGACTTGTCTTTTTCGCTTATAAATTATTATATTTACTTTTCATTGCACAAGTTGAAATTTTGTATTTATATAATTAAGTGTTTGATTATTGTAACGGGAATGATATTATAAAAAGTGTAATGCACGCGAGGCAAAGCCAAATGGTCATAAGCTTGTTTTTATTCAAAAGCTTCAAATAGAAGCGAAGAAGTGGAAAATGGAAGGTAAACTGGAAAATGCTACATCGTACTTCTATTTTAGACAGCAAAATAAGTATTTTAAAAAGGGTGCTATTTTGTACACCCTCTAATTACTTTTTACACCCTCCTCTCACATACTTACAGGTGGGGTCCGCGTGAGACCGGCAGTTTTCCTCTCACAAGGGGGGGGGGGGGGGGGGGGTGGGGGGGGTATAATCAGGAGAGGGGGGGGGGGGGGGTGTTAAGAATCAGCCTTTAAAAACTATTTTCAATATCTGAATAATCCTATCATCTATAGGTACTTAAATAATAGTTCTATACCATAGGAGGAACGGATCAGGAGAAAACGCTCAAAAGTGTGAGAATGGTGAGAACGCATCCTGGCCCAACACGTGTCAAGCGGCATAGAGAAGGGCAGAGGGACTTTTTTGTCCTTTTATCTTCTCCTTTTCCAGTTCCGTTTTTCACAATATTGTTTTATTTTTGACGTTAAACAAATTCAATAATTAATGGCCTTAATGGTTTCATTGTATTAACATTTTGGCGTTTATGGCGTTTTTCAAATCGTATGCCATTGGAACCCTAGGGGGGGTCAGGAAATATATCTGAATGGCGTTTTTTCAAGGCGTTTTAAACAAGATTGCCCATTGTTCTAATATTTTTATATGCATTTTGGCGTTTGTGTATCTTGGCGTTTTACAATTGTGAAATTATATTACAACCAGAGGGAAAAAAAATAGAAGCGAAGAAAATAAATTAAAAATCCTAATCGGATCTCTCTTCACAATCTTCACTGTCATCAGTCTCTCTCTTCTTTAATAGTACAAGAACTGTCACAAAATATATGACGTTTTATGTAAAACTTAACAAACTCATCGGTTTGATTATTTTGCTTGCTCGTCTGTTGAAGTGGCTTTTTCTGGATGTTTGTGGACATAGATCTATGACGTGTGGGTGGGTTTTTCGCTTTTTCTTCATCTTGATCTTCATCTTTATAATCATCCCACTCTTCAGTGTCATTGATCTCTTCTTCTCATCCAAGTCTTAATCAAGAACAAAGAACACAAATGACATTTGATTGTCATCAGTATCTTTTTCTTGAAGATTTGTCCATCTCATGCAACAAAATCTTACTGAGTTACCCCCCTCAGCTAACAATCCATTCAGTGAAACTCCATGATGAACAATATTGAATATCCAAAAAAGCATATTAACCATATTTGATTTTTTTATTTTTTTGGTGTTTTATAGTGAATGCTATTTAGTAATATTTGGCGTTTATTTTTTTGGTTTAATTAAATGGAAGTTGTTGAGAGTTATTATTTTATAGGATTTCTTTTGGCGGCGTAGGTTAGGAGGTTCCGTTTCAGTTACTGTTTGTAATTATTGTTTTTGACAAGCTTTTATCTCTGAAGTCTGTAACACGTCCCGTCTTTCAAGTTTGGCGTTTTAAATTCTAATATAATAAATTTTTTGTCTCTTCATTTTTACTGTTTTGTAGTTACTGTTTATAGTTACATTTTTAAGTTTGGTTTTATTTTTTTTTAAGTTTTGGGTTTTGTATAATACTTTTTCAAAGTAATTTTATTATAGTTTAGTAGTTTTTGGGGCGTTTTACGGCATGATAGCGTTTTAACAAGCATTTGGGTGTCTGGCGTTTTTATTATATACGGCGTTTTTATTATCTAAAAATCAACTGAAAAAGAAAATTAAAAAAAAAGAATATATAAATAATTGATCTTCCAAATATTTAGTGTCACAAGTCTCTTTCTTCTTTTTTGAATCATGTTAACTGGCTGGTTCGACTTTCGTATGATTCATTTTGTTTTTTTTTTGTTTTTCAAGTAGTTTTTTTGTCGCCGTTTGAAAGCACAAAGTCTTAAATCATCATCTTTTTCTTGAAGATTTGTCCATCTCATGCAGCAAAATGTTATTGAGTTTACACCCTTTCAGCCAACAATCTTGAATTTTCAAATGAAACGATGTTTGATTTTTTAATTTTGGCGTTTTATCAATAAAAAGAACGCCACTAAACAAAAGCATCTTAAACCTCAAAATTTGATCATGCTAAAATCAATAATGTTTTGCTGTATGAGATGGACAACATTGTTAATCCTCTGTTAAGAAAGATAACTGACAATGTTGTCCACCCCATACAGCTAAACTTTATTGACAACAAACCTCAATAATGTTGTTGTATGTTTTGGTGTTATAAATTGGAAGGAAGTTAATGATAAAGTCAATAAGATTTTACTCAATGAAATGGACAATATCATCACTTAAGGATTTTTGTCCATTACATCAAGTGAAACCTTACAGACAACCAAACTGAATTTCAAATAAATGTTTTGGTTTAAAAGATATTTGATGTTTGGGTTTTTTGGCGTTTCTAAGACGAATGGTATATATTAAATATGACGTTTGGGGGTTTTGTGTGTGTTTTTAATTGAAGGTCTGAGATGTTGTATATAAGATTTTTTTTTCCGGTTTTTTAGGCGCGATTTTATTATAATTAAGTTTGGCGTTTTATATCTAATGGCGTTTTTAGTTAAAATGGTGTGTGCTATATGTTTGGCGTTTTATTTTCATGAGATGGCGTTTTGTGTGGAGAAGTCAAAAGACTTTTTTACCCTTAATGAAGCGCGCCAGAGTAATAAAAGTGATGTTATTTACGAAAACGCCACCGCGTCATCTAGTCCATAGATTGTTTTGATCGGACGACCCATAAGCGTTCTCACCGTTCTCACACTTTTGAATGTTTTCTCTAAATCCTGACCCTACCATAAGAAACTGAGTTTACAAAAATCCAAAATACTAAAACTCAATTAAAATAAAAGACATCGTCCAATCTTCTACAAAGAAAACACCACTTTTTAACTAACTCCAACGGATCATCATTGGGTGCGGGTTCAGGTCCGATTAAATCTGATGCTCCTGCGTCATCCTCTCCAGGTTAAAAGAAAACTTGGCCTCTGGTAAGACGAATCTAGACAACAATCACTTGGATCAAAAGGAACATCAACCCGATTCCTATACTGTCTGCCCAACCTAAACATATCAACTTTATGAGTCGTCTTACCCGGTTCTAGACCTATACGACCTGGGTCAAAGGGAGCATTGGGTCGTTTCTTGCTCACAATGAATTTGAACCGCTCATAGAGTTTAGCTCGAACTAGATATCCATCTAGCTGTAAATCATGGACCTTGTGGTATTTTTATTTTCATAAAGTGGACATTAGGTATAACTTTTTTCCCCATTATGATTAATATTGGAAAGGTTGACTTTATATTTACCAGTTTCTTAATTAAGTCTTTGTTCCAAAACTTTGTTCCCATAACAAAATCATAATTGAACTCCTGATTATCCAAGCTTAAAATGTTATCATACTCAAAACTTAAATTTTGGGCTTGAACCTTTTGAAATAGGACTTGGAAGGATAGAAGAAATTTCGCACACCAAAGGAAATGAACAAAATTAAGTTCCTTGCCACATGTCCTTTGTTTCCTTAGACCCATGTGTTAGCCTATTTATAGACTTTTCAAGAGTGGTAGTAGGTTCATTTGGAGTAAGTTACAAAAATCGTCCTTTATGCTTACACCAAATTACAAAAATCGTCCTTTATGCTTACACCAAATTGAAACTGTGTCATTTTATCTTTAAAACGAGCAAATAACGTACTTGATGTTTGTAAACCCTTACATGTCCTTTGTTGGTCCCCTTTGGCGCCCCTGTTCGAATGGTGCGAAAATATTCTCTCGTTGAGACGGGTGTTTGTGAAGTGTATAAATATATAAAGAGTAAAAAATATAGACAGTAAGAGCGATATATCTTCAATGGTTAATCTTTATTAAACAAAGAAGAAGGGGTCGATCCGAGAATAAACTCGAATCTAAATGTCACCCCCTTGGGCCAAACCAGGGGGTAAACTCTCATGAAAACTCAATCTATAAAATATTACAATACAAAGCACACATAATTCCTACGAAGGAATTATGTATATATAGAGATTTTCATAAGCCTATCTCAAATGTGATTGGTTGTTGGTATGTGTGCCCATCCAGTTGCATGTGTTTTATCTTTTATCCACCAACTTGTTGCTTTTCTAGTGAAACCTTCACATATTAATATTTTCCTTTTCTTTTATGTGAGAGCTTTTCACAACTGAGATAATATCTTTCTAATGAAAATAATCAAAAAGAAAAGATTCCTTTCTTTTCTTTACAAAAGGAAAAAATTCCTTTTTAACTTTCTGATGATTTCTTTTCCAAAAGGAAAATTCCTTTTTCTTTTCATCAGTAATACATTTCATTCTTTAGAAATGCTTTCTTTTTCTAATGAAAGCTTTTTCATTAGTAAAGATATTTAATGTGTTAATAAGATTTATTATCTTATTAACACAATTCTTTGACTTTGTATCTTGTAAACTCCATAATGTTTCGCTAATACTTTGAAGTCTTGTAATCTTTGTCGAGATCTTTAATCAAAGAATTTAGAAGCTTCATAATTTTTTTCTTTCTCGGTCTTCATATTTAGAGCTTCTGGGACGGTTCGTCGGTCGGTTCGTGTTGACGAAATTATTTCTAAGTACTTAAACTATTTTTAACAACAAATACAATAAAGTTTCCTAACAGTCACCCCCTATTTGTTGTCAAAAATACAAACAATGCATTTATACTTAGAAATAACAAATAAACTTGTTGAAGATGTATTTTTCTTTTCCTCCTGGCACGTTATCATGTAGGCAATTTTCCTTTTCGGTGATATTCGTTGACTGCATCTTCATTGGCATGTAAGTTTATTTGGCAAACGTCCGACTTTTTATGGATGATCATCTGATTATATTTCTTTTGTCGTTATAATTCTTCACCTCGATTTATAATTCCACCTAAATGTAAGCATCATATCTTGTATCCCCAACAACTAGGATATAAGTATCTTCTATCCAATATAGGATAAGTGTTTAGGCTGGCGATTGATGAGGCTTCAAAAAAATAACGAATCATGCATGCTATAAAAATGATCTTGAACCGTCGAGATTTTTTTTTTCGGATCAGAATTTCTGATAAATCTGATGACATTTCTGATAAAACCGGAAAAAAATCGTCTTTTTTTTTTTAACAAAATTTCTGATATTTTCTGATCAATCTGATGACTTTTCTGTTAAAATAAACAGAAAATCTTTTTTTTTTAACAGAATTTTCTGATGGAATCTGATGAAAATCTGATAAAAAATCTGAAATCTGAATTTTTTTTAAAGAGAAAAAAATGATGACATCATCAGAACCTTCTGATGACATCATCAGAAATTCTGAGAAACTCAACAGAAATCTGAGATTTTTACCAGAAAATCTGACGAATGCGTCAGAAAATCTGATTTTTTTTATGAGATGAGAGGGAATAAGTAGAGAAAAAAGATATTAATTACACATATTTTTATGGTGAAAGTCTAAGTACTTTACTTTTCTTCAAGGAATATTTTGTGAAAACTTTATAAAAGATAATAGTCATGAGAATGTTTTCTAAAGTTATACACAGTTTTTTTTTTCTTTTTAAATCTCTTTTTATCATTCCTTTACTAACCAGAATTTGGAGTTATTTCATTAAATAAGATACGAACAAACTTTCTTTTATCAGAAACTTTCTTTTTAGATGTCAAAATTTTTCTTTCTGATAAACTAAAGTTCATTTATCTTTGTTTAACTCCCTTTTTTTTGTTATTATATCCTTTTTCTACACCTCTCTCTTTTTTTTTACTAGAAAAAAAATACTAATAGAGATAGTAATAATAATAATAATAGTAATAAAAGCAATAATAATGAAAATAACAGAAAAAAAATAACTCTACTACAAACTTTATTATTTTTGATCTGCAAAAAAAAATTCTTTTTACCTTTAACAGATCAAGAATATACGTCTCTCTTACAGGAGCAAGAGATCTTGGAAATAATTTATCCTCACTGCTCTGATACCACTTGTTGGTCCCCTTTGGCGCCCCTGTTCGAATGGTGCGGAAATCTTCTCTCTTTGAGACGGGTGTTTGTGAAGTGTATAAATATATAAAGAGTAAAAAATATAGACAGTAAGAGCGATATATCTTCAATGGTTAATCTTTATTAAACAAAGAAGAAGGGGTCGATCCGAGAATAAACTCGAATCTAAATGTCACCCGCTGGGCCAAACCAGGGGGTAAACTCTCATGAAAACCCAATCTATAAAATATTACAATACAAAGCACACATAATTCCTACGAAGGAATTATGTATATATAGAGATTTTCATAAGCCTATCTCAAATGTGATTGGTTGTTGGTATGTGTACCCATCCAGTTGCATGTGTCTTATCTTTTATCCACCAACTTGTTTCTTTTCTAGTGAAACCTTCACATATTAATATTTTCCTTTTCTTTTATGTGAGGGCTTTTCACAACTGAGATAATATCTTTCTGATGAAAAGAATCAAAAAGAAAAGACTCCTTTCTTTTCTTTACAAAAGAAAAAGATTCATTTTTAACTTTCTGATGATTTCTTTTCCAAAAGGAAAATTCCCTTTTTCTTTTCATCAGTAATGCATTTCATTCTTTAGAAATGCTTTCTTTTTCTAATGAAAGATTTTTCATTAGTAAAGATATTTAATGTGTTAATAAGATTTATTATCTTATTAACACAATTCTTTGACTTTGTATCTTGTAAACTCCATAATGTTTCGCTAATACTTTGAAGTCTTGTAATCTTTGTCGAGATCTTTAATCAAAGAATTTAGAAGCTTCATAATTTTTTTCTTTCTCGGTCTTCATATTTAGACCTTCTGGGACGGTTCGTCGGTCGGTTCGTGTTGATGAAATTATTTCTAAGTACTTAAACTATTTTTAACAACAAATACAATAAAGTTTCCTAACATCCTTTAGCCCTAACTAAGTTTATTTTCATGGTTAAATCTGTCCAAATGGATCCCACATGAGGGTATTTTTGTCACTTAACCCATTTATTTAAAGAAATTTAATAAATAATTTAATTTTTTAAAAACAAATAAAATCCACCCACCCAACCCTACCCTTTCTCTCTCTAAAAGCGCAGAGATTCTTCTCTCTTTCTTAGCCATTAGGCCCATCACCACCACCACCACCACCACCTAGCCACCACCACTACAACCACCACCGCGCAACAACCATCACCAGCTGGCCACCAGGACACAACTACCACCACCACGCAGGCACCACCCAGGCTAATTCTGTCATTGCCACCACTACAACCACCAGCACGAAAACACCAACACTACAACCGCCACCACGCAACCTAATCCAACCAGATTCCGTCGCCGTTTCCTGAGCTCGATCCACACTGATTCTGCCATATCCCATCACCGTCATTGATCCACACTGATTCGGATGCATGTTGTGTTTGAATAAGGGGTTCCGTAGTTTAAATCTATATGTGGGGTTTCCTTGGTGTTGCAACCCCCGGCCCATATTTCCTGGGATCGGGCGGACGCGAACTCAGATTAAGTGGTATCACTGGTTTATCATTATTTGGCAGCGGAAATTTCATCAGGACCGTAGTTAGGAAATATTTTATCAGAGAAAAATACCACATTTTCATATTAATAAACACATGGGTAAAACCCAAGTTTTTATTACAAACATGTTTATAGGGATAAACCCTATTTTATTGAATTTAAAACATCGTCTTTACTTAGGTAACTTTTATAACCACATTTTCCAAGCCTTCAGTGCTCTCCAGCTGGCTTCTATTTTGGCTTTCACATTTTGTTACCTGAAACGCGTTTTAAAAATATTTGTCAGTGGAAAATACTGGTGAGTGAATCTCAGTTTAATCAAGAAGCATTTATCCTTTAACAGTATTGAGAGCAATTACAATGTTTATATCTACACAATTACTCATTCAGTATTGTCAATCCTGACTGGTGGGTCATAATACACATTGGCTATCTCGTTGTCCAATGGTAATGTGTTTCACATTTTGTATACAAAACCCCAACATACCGGCAGTAATTGAAGAATTACAAAGACTCAATCACTGCTAATCACATTGTAAATTATTTAAGGTTTTGTAAAAACAGTTTGTAAAAAGGTTTACAAAAAGGAGATTACTCACATTGCTACTTTAGACTTTTCTTGGTGGATTCCTGGTTATAATCTATTAATTAAACAATGCACGTGTGTTAGTATAATAACCTAATTTTTTTACATTAGTTATACCCTCCACGAGACAGAACTCCAACGACTACGTCGGGCAGAGCCTTGACAGCCGTTACGGAGCACTAGATCAATCGGGCAGCGTATCTAATACGTTACCGGGGGTTAAAATACTTACAACGAGGCAGAACATCGCTATTTTAGTGGGTACATTACCCGATTATAGTGTCTACACTACAGAAATTTGAGAGAGAATTGGAGGGAATGAGCGACGGAAATGAACAGCCGATGCTCCCAATTTATAGGAGCTGATCTGAGCTTCCTCGCGGCCCGCGTAAGAACACAAGGGGGCCTTCGCGGCCCGCGACATAGGGTATGTAGGGCCTAGCTTGGCCCGGTCATGGGCTTAGCTTCGACACGAGTTGTGCCACGTGGCAGCTCAGGGTGTCGCCTGGTGGGTTAGCTGTCGCGGCCCGCGTAGGACGAAGAGATAGTCTTCGCGGCCCGCGAGAGATGGTAAGATTTTGTTTTTATTTAAATTAAATAAAATTAAAGGTATTTAAGGCCATTTCTCATATACGGGATGTATTTTAAGACATATTGGAGCGTTCTAAATATTTTAGTGGTGTCAGAAATATTTTAGGAGGGTTGTTATATCCTCCCCACCTTATTTTAGAACTCGTACTCGAGGTCTACTGGAATAGGTGTGGATATATCCTCTGCATCTCTGATTCAATCTCCCAAGTGTACTCTGGTACTCTCTTGGAA
This sequence comes from Helianthus tuberosus, assembly GCA_030545235.1. Classification (NCBI taxonomy): domain Eukaryota; kingdom Viridiplantae; phylum Streptophyta; class Magnoliopsida; order Asterales; family Asteraceae; genus Helianthus; species Helianthus tuberosus. The sequence goes on along the minus strand of JARYGA010007903.1, from coordinate 2,889 downwards.
TCCCATTTTACTTTGACTAATACTAATCTCTTGTGTTTAAGATTCTTGACTTTCCTGTCTTTAATTTGTAGAGGCTTTTCTACGAACTTGAGCTTTTCATTTATCTCTATGTCTTTAAGAGGTATCATTAATGTTTCGTCGGCTAAACACATTTTGAGATTACATACATGAAATACATCATGTATTCCTGCCATTTCCTCTGGCAGTTGTTGCTGATAAGCTACTGGTCCTATTCTTTTAATAATCTCAAAGGGTCTAACATACCCAGGGCTTAGCTTTCCTCTTTTAATGAATCTTACCACTCATTTCCAAGGAGAAACTTTTAATAAGACTTTGTCTCCTACTTGAAATTCCAATGGTTTTCGCCTGTTATCAGCATAGCTTTTCTGACGATCTCGTGCTGCTTTTAGTCGTTCCTTGACTTGAATAATCTTGTCTGTTGTCTCTTGTACTATTTCTGGTCCAGATAATTGCTTTTCTCCAATTTCTGCTCAACAGACTGGGGTTCGGCACTTTCGTCCATAAAGTGCTTCGAATGGTGCAGCATTGATACTGGTATGATAGCTGTTATTGTAGGAAAATTCTATTAATGGTAAGTGATCGTCCCAATTTCCATCGAAATCAATTACACAAGCTCTAAGCATATCTTCCATTTTCTGAATCGTCCTTTCACTATGTCCATCCGTTTGAGGATGATAAGCAGTGCTTAGATTTAGCTTGGTTCCCATTGCTTTTTGGAAACTTGTCCAAAAATGAGAAGTAAAATGGCTATCTCTATCAGAAACAATTGATAAAGGAATTCCATGTAATGAAACTATTTCATTTACATACAACTTGGCTAGTTGTTCCATACTGAAAGTTTCCTTCATTTGTAAGAAATGAGCTGACTTAGTTAGCCTGTCTACAATTACCCAAATTGTATCATTACCTTTTCTTGTCTTGGGTAGTTTGGTAACAAAGTCCATTGTTATCAATTCCCATTTCCATACATGCATTTCCAATTGTTGTAACAAACCTGAGGGTTTCTGGTGTTCAGCTTTGACTTGTGAACAAGTTAGACACTTAGCAACATAAGCTGCTATATCCTTTTTCATTCCTATCCACCAGAAATTCTTTCTTAAGTCTTGATACATTTTATCGCTTCTAGGATGTATCGTATATTTAGATTTATGGGCTTCTTCTAATATTCTGTGACGTAGGTTTCCTAGTTTAGGTATCCAAATTCTTTTCTGATAGAATCTCCAAATTCCATATGTTCCTTGTTCTAATTCCTTAATTATTCCTTTCAATTTCTCAGTATCATCATTGATTACTGATTCCTGTGCCTTTCTAATCTGCTCGTTTAAATCTATCTGCAGATTTAAATTAAGAGAACGTACTCTTTTTGGTTTTTCATGGTATTTTCGACTTAAAGCATCGGCTACTACGTTAGCTTTTCCTGCATGATACTGGATATTACAATCGTAATCACTTAGTATTTCCATCCAGCGTCTTTGTCTCATATTTAACTCTTTTTGCCCGAAAACATATCTTAAACTCTTATGATCAGTGAAAAGGTAAACTTACTACCGTAAAGATAATGTCTCCAAATTTTCAGGGCAAAAATGATAGCTCCTAATTCTAAATCATGGGTTGTATAGTTTTCTTCATGATTCTTAAGTTGTCTAGATGCGTAAGCTATAAACTTTTGACGTTGCATTAATACACATCCATAACCTAATTTAGAAGCATCACAATAAACTACAAAATCTTCAGTTCCCTCTGGTAATGCTAATATGGGTGGATTGGTTAATCTTTACTTAAGTATTCTAAAGGCTTCTTCTTGTTTTGGTCCCCATTCAAACTTAACAGACTTACAGGTTAGTTTTGTTAAGGGAATGTATATTCTAGAAAAATCTCGGATGATTCTTCTATAACAACCGGCTTGTCCTAGAAAACTTCTAACCTCTGTTGGTGATTCAGGGGTTTTCCATTTAGTAATCGCTTCAATTTTTGTGGGATCCACATGAATTCCTTCATGATTGACTAAATGTCCAAGAAATTGCACTTCTTCTAACCAAAACTCGCATTTTGAAAATTTAGCATAAAGCTTTTCTTTTCTCAGCAAATTTAGAAGTGCATGCAGATGCACTGCATGTTCCTTTTTACTTTTAGAATAAATTAAAATATCGTCTATAAAGACAATTATGAATTTGTCCAAATATGGTTTACATATTCGGTTCATCTTGTCCATAAATGCGGCTGAGGCATTGGTTAAACCAAAGGGCATGATAGTAAATTCATAATGGTCATACCTGGTTCTAAAAGCAGTCTTAGGAATGTTCTCTTCCTGTACCTTTAATTGATGATATCCTGAACGTAAATCGATTTTAGAAAAGAATCGAGCTCCTTGTAATTGATCAAACAAATCATCGATTCTCGGTAATGGGTACCGATTTTTAATCCTGACTTTATTCAATTCACTGTAATCAATGCACATACGCATTGACCCGTCTTTCTTTTTGACGAACAAGATCGGTGCTCCCCAAGGCGATGAACTTGGCTGTATAAATCCTTTTTCCAAGAGTTCTTCTAACTGCTTCCTTAACTCTTGCATTTCTGCGGGTGCCAAATGGTAAGGTGATTTGGCAATGGGTGCTGTTCCTGGTAGCAAATGAATTCTGAACTCGACTTCTCTATCTGGCAGTAGTCCTGGTAATTCTTCTGGAAATACATCTGAAAATTGAGATACTACAGGGATATCTTTTAATTCCTTTCCTTTAGTGTTAATGATTATGGAAATCATATACACTAATGATCCTTTTCTAGCGTAGCTTGCTGTTTTCATTACAGAGATGAATTTTGTGGATCTAGTTGGCTTATCTCCTTTAATTGTGATCTTTTCACCTT
>JARYGA010007902.1:0-54000 GCA_030545235.1 Helianthus tuberosus | reverse complement strand
GTAACAGTTGAAGTTTCAGAAGATTCTGATGTTAATGCATTGTAGAACGTGTTGTAGAATTCTTCAGGCATGATGTGAACTTCTTGAATTTCCTAGAGACAAAACAATCAAACAAACATAATCAGTCTAAACAATATCAAACAACTTGAAACAATCTGACACTCGGTTGACTTGAAATGATCTTGACACGAAATATTCACTTTCAAACGAAATAGTAATCTTCAAGCGAAATAAGATCTCAAGCGAAATCACTTTGTGCGGAATAACCTTCTTCAAGCGAAATAGTAACTTTCACACGAAATAGGTGATTTCGTGTGAAATACTCAAACGAAATTACAATTTGATGCAAAATAGCTGATTTCGTGTGGACCTCTCAAACGAAATTTCAATCTGGTGCGAAATAAGGCTAATTTCATGCGAAATTAAGATCTATATGTTGATTTCGTGCGGAATAGTGATGACTATTTCATACGAAATAGTGATGATGTCAGCATATCGATCCAATTTTTGTCCAATTAATCCAGTACTAGGTCGAATTATGATCTGAAACTTTCAAGGATTCATTAAAACTATGTTTCGCATATAATGTGTGAAATTCAATCCATTTTGTCCGTAAAATCTTGTTAAATTCGAAAATGAAGGTGTAGAAGTAAGAATTTCTGATAAAATCAAGCTGAACTCTTCCTCCTGAGCTGTGATACCACTTGTAGGATCGTTGTGCGACCTGGATGAGTCGTTCAGAAGAGTTTGTATCCGAATCAAAGGCGAAATTCAGAGAAACGGACTTGTTTACAGCTTGATTCAATTTAAATGTCTCTATTATTGATATAACACTGATTTACAACCTGGAGACAATTCGGCAGCACTTCGTTACTGAATCAGAAAAGTTACAAATGAAGACCAAGACCTAGGTATATATAGGTGTTGTAATTTCACATGGAATTACACAGGGTTAATTCCGTACGAAATAGCCATGCTGATTTCGTACGAAATTACCTATGTTAATTTCGTGCGAAATTAGCTTTCTACACACAAAACCTAATTTTCTCGTACTACGAGCCCTGATCTATCATTCTAAATACAATACTTGATGCAAGACGAAGTCAACAGACATATTGCACTAACAAACTTGTTCACATTGTCACGCTGAACGTCAGTGTTGATGGCCTTCATCGCAAAGCAGGGGGCTTAATACTAGTTTATTGTTATAGAAAACCAATATATGAGTAGCATGAAATACATAGATAACCAAATAATAAAATGCATAATAGAAGTGCACAAAGAAAATTATGTAAAGCATACGAGTAACGCAAAACATACATAACAGGAAACAACATTACTTATACAATAATCACATAAACATATACAGACCAATGGTTTCTTGCATAATGACACCAAGTATTTATCCTCCATCAAGTTGATGCTTGTCAAAGTCCTCAAATATATTTTATTGGAGTGTGTGTTTGCACTTATAAAAACAGAATAGTAAATTGTAGTTTGCCTCCCTTTTGCATAAACTTTTTGTTTTACCACCTCAAACTTTCCAAACGTTTCACAATGCCTTCCTGATGTCAACGACCATTAGTTTGACTGTTAAATTTGGTTGAAAAGACCAAGCTACCCTTTTCTTCTTGCATTATGTGCTACTTCGGTTTTGTTAGTATTACAATCACCGCTCCCACCCCTGTCCACATTCAATGAATTTTTGCATCGGATCAGCCCCATAACCACCAACACAACCTGATTCAAAAACATCCCCAAAAGAAGATCAAATCATCCAAACATCTTATAATCCACATGCTTAGCAAACCCAACCTCAAATTCATCTAGATAAACATTCAAGAAGTTTAATTAAAACACTATAACATTATCGGACAAACCTTGCTAAAGTGTGTAATCAAACAACCAACCATTTTTGGACGAACCTAAGTATAGTGATCAATCAATCTAGAACTTATAAACCATTACATACTAATCAAGCATCCAACCCACCTGGTACAATCACTAAACCTTTCCCACACTACAATTAATCTAGAACTTACAAACCATTATGATGCGTGTATAGCGTTATATATTTTTATTAATATTTTAAGCCCCTTTTAACACATTAGTCAAGTTTTAAATTTATAAAACACGATATTCTACTAACACTAAACACACATATGGGCAAGTGCACCCATCATGAGCGTAGTATAGTGTTGGAAAGATACCGAGGTCGTCCAAGAACACAAGAGCTTTTAGTACCGGTTTATCCTCAACGTCTAATCAAATCAAAAGTTATAGAAAAGGTTTTAAACATGAAAATAAAAACTAAAAATGCTGAAAAATAAAAATAAAAGAAAAAACAGATAGGCAAGATGAATCACTTGGATCCGACTCGCCTTTAATGTAACCTTTGATGATTTCCGCACTTTTGCACTTTTTAAGAGATTATCTTAGTTATACTAGTAGGCCCCTCTTTTGAAGGTGACGTTACCCTCAACCCAGTGGTTTGAGTCAGCAAGGATACAATCCCAAAGGGTCGGAATATTGGAAGATAATTAATTAAGTTATTAATGCGTAATGTGGTAAGCCCCTCTTCTGAAGGCGACGTTACCCTCGGCTAAGTGGTTTGAGTCAGCAGGGATACAATCCCAAGTAGCCGGGTTAATGTATTAATAGTAGTTTACATATGAGGGGATCAAGCCATTCGCACCCCCGCCATCCAATACCAGTGGGTATTGAAGGAGGTCCTAGTAATCTTGACCCAGGTCATTGCAGGATCTATACACTGAACAAGGCAAGAACCTTACCAAACCGTTCTCTTAACCCCCGACCAGGTAGCCAACATATCTCTATATAGACCGTAGAGATATGAATGGTGAAAATCTTTTATTTTATATAGACAGTAAAATAACGCCAAGACACCACGGATAAATGATAAGGAAGTTTCACCTTCAACATAAGAAACTAGTTATTAAAGTCAGTAATACAAAACCAAATAAAAAGTGCGAAAAGATTAAAAATCAAAAGTATTACATTAAATGCTTGTCTTCACCAAGTGATGTAAGAGACTTAGGCAAACATGGCCTTTGATTGTCAAGAACTCTTACGATCAATCTTGGATCCCAAGACTACTACACACACTCTAAGGTGGATGATGGATGATGGTGGTGGATATGGGTGTTGTAGTGGTGGTGAAGTGGGAGAGTGGTGGTTTGCCAAGGGATGTCTTTGAAGTGAACCAAGCACCTCTATTTATAGCCTGGACAGAAGCCCGGACAAGGCCCCGTGGCCATCAACTTTCTCTTTCTTCATTAATTGCAATTGTCTGTATTAGGCTCCACAAGCCCCCGTGTCTGCTGGGTACGGCCCCGTGTACAGAAGCGTATATGTACTATCAAGATTTGCAAGATTCTGCGAATCTTAGCGTTGACCACGACACGTGTTGAGCTGGGCACGCCCCCGTATTGGGAATAGAAGCTTCTACAATTTTGTCATTTTCTGCAGACATCTGGCCACGCCCCCGTGTCCGCTAGGCACGGGGCCGTGGTCAGCCTTCTGTTTCTTGTTTTTGCTTGGGAAGATGTTGTCGAGGGTTCGGGCTTGCCACGCTTATTCCTTGTCTTTGTATTTATGTTAGTTTTTGCTGCCTATTTGTCCCTTTTGTTCATTTAAGCTCATTTGTTCCTGAAAATACAAAAGGAAGACAAAAGCACACCCTTTCCAACATTTGTACTAAAAAAGGGTTAGTTTTATGCCTCATTTGATGTAATTTATATGTTGCATTTTGCACACATCATATACCCCCACACTTGAATCTTTGCTTGTCCTCAAGCAAAACTCTTTATTTTGTGGCTTACACACCCAAATGGAATGGGTAGAAGAGAAGTTTTGGGCTTGTCTTGAGTGTCGGGAATCCAAGATCTTTATTGGGTTTTATTTTTATGCTATTTACAATCCTATTCGTTATGATTTATTTAGAACGTTTCATAAGAGAAATTACTTATTTGGGCATAACATGCCTTTTTAAAATTCCATTTATATACAAGTTCACATACTTCACGGGAGATCACTCAACACTCGGCCGAAGATGTATTTTTGTGAAACACTCAAGACCAGCATGTAACTTACTTCTACCATATGCTTGCCAAGCAATCAACCTCCTCCTTTTTAACTATAAACCTTTGTAAATATGAAGAGGACTTGGGGAAGGGTTAGGCTTGGGTTAAAGGTAGGTGGTTTTGGGTTAGTGGTTAGTGAAAAGAGCTAAAAGCGTAAAAAAACATCTGTCGTCGTAAAACTTTTTGTTTTTGTGACTTTTATTCAAACTAAGCATTTTCAAACAAAGTTTCTTTGAGGAACTTGTTTGTTTATTGCTAGACTTCATTTTTTATAAGGAATGTCACGAGAGAACCAAGCTTTTTACTAAAATAAAGGGTTTAAAAGAAAACGGTTTTGGTGGGTAAAGGGTGTTTGTTTTGTGGGTTTATAAATGAAAAGGTTTAGGCTCAAAGGGGTTAACTAGGGGGCTTTTGGGTAGGTGAAAAAGAAAATGAAAAATAATGGTGTTGAAAAGAAAAAGGGTTAGTCTTAATTAAAGGTGTACAAAAAAACTGGTTTTAGAACCGAAACCGGAAAAAAACCGAAACCGGTTTTTTTAACCGGTTTTTTTTAACCGCCGGTTTTTATACCGGTTACTATTCTTGACTTCAAAAACCGGTTATTAACCGAACTGGTTATTAAAAAACCGGTTAAAACCGGTAAAAAACTAGTTTTTTTGGGAAAAACCGGTTAAAAACCGGTCCCAACCGGTTAGTAACCGGAACCGGTTATAAAAAAAACCGGTTTTTATTTTTGGTGAAAAAACCGAAATCAGTTAATAACCGAAACCGGTTTTTGACAAAAAACGATTTGTACACCTCTAGTCCTAATGCCTCCATCATTTACTTACTTGGGTTTACGTTGGTAAGGACCGGGAATGTATTGTCGTGGCAAGTTCTAGAGTCGTAAGAAACCAAGCAGCTATTCACACAAGAAACGAAAAATTTGCATTTAGTTTAAAGATGTATGCTTGTATGCTCAATAAAGGCTCAAAACTCACTTTTTGTGGGAATTAGTTTATAATGTGATCAAGTATATATAATCAAATTTTAACTAGATTTGTCATGTCGTTTCATAATTTTCTTATGTTGGTTCTTTTTATCACGACGCTATCGGTTGTAAATTTGTAAAAATATAACCTTTTGGAACTTGTTATTCCCAAATTAAACCAAGACAAGTAAAAAAATGAAAAGTTTTTGAAACATTTTTTTAGGGTGATTAGCGGTTCCAATAGAGTTTTGTGTAAGGCTTGTTATTAGGACTTGCAAAATTCAAGGTTTAGCATCCCCCCACACTTAAATTACACATTGTCCTCAATGTGTCCCAAAAATAAGTTTTTAGGTTGATTGAATGTGTAAAAAGGTGTTTAAAAACAAAATTTTATGTTACTAGGCATCTGGACACGGGCCCGTGTTGGTCCGGGCACGGCCCCGTGTTCGTATTGCCAGTATCATAATTAACAGAAGGCTGAGCACGGGGGCGTGTTCAGTGAGCACGGCCCCGTGTCCAGTTACCTGAACTGGCCATTTTCTGCAGATCCTTGGGCACGGGGGTGTGTTAGGTTGAGCACGACCCCGTGCTGAACTTGCTGTAATAAAGAAAATTTGTCGGGAGGCTCTGTTTTTATGCATGGGGTGTGGGTTCAAGTTTCCCTTAGTAACCTCCACCATTCCGAGTGTGTTTTATTCCATTACAACATCATACAAACACCGTTTATTTCATAGAAACCATCATTCATTAAAAAAAAATTACAAAGGATCCTAGAAAATGAAAATAAAGTTAAAAACGAAAAACTAAAAGTTCCTAGGATAGATAGGTCAAGTAACGCAGGAAATCATTTTAAGGAGTTCTACCCTTATTGTAGGAATGTCAAAAACCTGGAAATAGCTTTCCGGTACTTAAGGGTGTTTTTAGAACTCGGAACCAAGGGATGTCCCTTTAGATGTCGTTGAGCCATTCCTCTATCTCCCTAGGGAGGAAGAAAGCGGGCTCATTCTCCACGATGTTTTACGGAGGGGGTGCGACAGCCACCGGGACCCTATGTAATATGTCTTGAGAGGGTTCCGGGGTCATGACATGCCACTCGGCCGTAATAATGACTTCCGGGACAACATTCCACCCTCGATGTGCAATGATTGGCACCAAGGGAGGAGAAGCAAGAATATTCAATCTTTGGTGCAAAATGTTGACTTCTTGAAGACACCCTTCTAGCCCCATCGAAAGATGGTTGATACGGTCAATGAGGGTTTCCTCTACTCCTATCATTTCATCAATGGCCTCCCTTAAGGCATACACATAGTTGAGTAGAGAGTCTTCAACCAATGATCTTCTTCCTTGTCGATCGTTTCTTGATTGGGCTGAGGATGTTCCGCTATTCCTGCTCGACATCCTAAGAAAACAGGTCGAAAATTTTCAGATTAATGAAACACTACTCCGGCCACGGCCCCGTGCTCGATGTGCACGGCCACGTGGCCACCTCTCTGCAGATTTTTGAAACAAGGAATCTCATAGTTTTAAATTATTTTTTTGACTTTTGAAACACTTTTGAGCAAAAATAACTTAAAACAGTGTTGTAAAACTTATTTTTGATAAGATTCCTTGAATAAAAACCTAACAAATATCACAATAAAGCTTGAAAACATGGGGATTTCAAGTTTTAATGGAGGTTTTGAGGAGAAAACGAAGAAGAAGAAGGCAATAGACATAAGTAGTAAAGACAAGATAGTTGTTAAGAAACTTCTTTAGAATATACCTTGTAGGGTATATGTGCAGATCCCACCAGATCTCTGTCTTTGGAATGAGTCCACGTGTGCAGGAATCTTGCTGCATTTATAGAAAACGACAGCACGCTGACCACAGCCCCGTGTCGGCTGGACACGGCCCCGTGGTTAGACAAGAGTCTGACACATTTTTGTTCTTATTCTGATTTGAAATCAAACAAGAATCTTCAGGCGAGCACGGGGGCGTGTTGACCTTGACACGGCCCCATGGCTAGAGGTTTTTTTATGAAGTTTCATATATTTTTAAGGAGTTTATCTGGATCGGGTGATTCCTTACTGGACGGAACAACACCGAAGTGCCTGAGGTACCTAAATTGCTCTTGATTTAGACAAAAACACAAGAGGTTGTCGGAAAGGGCGAATCCTAAGCTAAATACCGGTGGGTGAGACCAACCTTTATTTCCCTTATCCGGGCTCTCGTTAAAGAAGGTATATGTCGAATCGCTCAGTTCTATGTATGCATCAGCGGAGACCGATGGGGAGTCCTTTACGACACAATCGACACATGGACGACTATCGCTCAAGTCCTCATAAGAGTTAGAGGTGCTTTCGGGAGCAACGATGTTATTATATTCCGAATGCGGCCTCAGCAATTCCCCTTGATAGTCGTCTTGAGAAGAATTGTTTATTTCCGTCTCAAGTTCGTTTATCAATTTGAGAATTACTTCTTGTATTTGAAATAATTCTTCAAGCATCATTTCATCTAGAAGAGATGATTGAGAGCATTCGAGGGAGAGATGGGGATTGTTTTTACTTTCGCCCTTCTTAAGGCTATAGGAAAACAATGGGTCTAAATAGTGGGGAGTGTAATTTAAAAAATAACATTTTAAATCTTCATGAGTTCCGCCACATATTTGACACCACGCACCATAAGAGGAGCGAAAGTAAAAATGATCAGTATCACTCATATTAGTGTCAGAAATTACCAACCGTCGGGATCTTACGGTTCAGTTTTCAGTGTCTGAAACTTGGGCACGGGGGTGTGTTCAGTAGGCACGGCCCCGTGTTCAGCTACTGTCTGACTTAAAACAGGATTGCCAGTACCAAAGATTGGGCACGGGGGCGTGTTCAGCGGGCACGGCCCCGTGCTGAGCTCTGCAGAAGCTGGAAAATCTAAAAAATCCTAAAAAAATGAAAAATAAGAAAAATGATTAGACCGTTGATTCCTAACTTTCTTAAAATCCTTGTGTCCCCGGCAACGGCGCCAAAAACTTGATGCGTGTGTAGCGTTATATATTTTTATTAATATTTTAAGCCCTTTTTAACACATTAGTCAAATTTTAAATTTATAAAACACGATATTATACCAACACTAAACACACATATGGGCAAGTGCACCCATCGTGAGTGTAGTATAGCGTTGGTAAGATACCGAGGTCGTCCAAGGACACCAGAGCTTTTAGTACCGGTTTATCCTCAACGTCTAATCAAATCAGAAGTTTTAGAAAAGGTTTTAAACATGAAAATAAAAACTATAAATGCTGAAAAATAAAAATAAAAGAAAAAATAGATAGGCAAGATGAATCACTTGGATCCGACTCGCCTTTAATGTAACCTTTGATGATTTCCGCACTTTTGCACTTTTTAAGAGATTGTCTTAGTTATAGTAGTAGGCCCCTCTTTTGAAGGCGACGTACCCTCAACCCAGTGGTTTGAGTCAGCAAGGATACAATCCCAAATGGTCGGAATATTGGAAGATAATTAATTAAATTATTAATGCGTAATGTGGTAGGCCCCTCTTTTGAAGGCGACGTTACCCTCGGCTAAGTGGATTGAGTCAGCAGGGATACAATCCCAAGTAGCTGGGTTAATGTATTAATAGTAGTTTACATATGATGGGATCAAGCCATTCGCACCCACGCCATCCAATACCAGTGGGTATTGAAGGAGGTCCTAGTAAGCTTGACCCAGGTCCGTGCAGGATCTATACACTGAACAAGGCAAGAACCTTACTAAACCATTCTCTTAACCCCCGACCAGGTAGCCAACATATCTCAATATAGACTGTAGAGATATGAATGGTGAAAATCTTTTATTTTATATAGACAGTAAAATAACGCCAAGACACCACGTACAAATGATAAGGAAGTTTAACCTTCAACATAAGAAACTAGTTATTAAAGTCATTAATACAAAACCAAATAAAAAGTGCGAAAAGATTAAAAATCAAAAGTATTAGATTAAATGCTTGTCTTCACCAAGAGATGTAAGAGACTTAGGCAAACATGGCCTTTGATTGTCAAGAACTCTTACGATCAATCTTGGATCCCGAGACTAATATACACACTCTAAGGTGGATGATGGATGATGGTGGTGGTGGTGGATGTGGGTGTTGAAGTGATGGTGGAGTGGTGGTGAACTGGGAGAGAGGTGGTTTGCCAAGGGATGCCTTTGAAGTGAACCAATCACCTCTATTTATAGCTTGGACAGAAGCCCGGACACGGCCCCGTGTCCGCTGGACACGGCCCCATAGCCATCAACTTTCTCTTTCTTCATTAATTGCAATTGTCTGCATTAGGCTCCACACGCCCCCGTGTCTGCTGGGCACGGCCCCGTGTGCAGAGCGTATCTGTACTACCAAGATTTGTAAGATTCTACGAATCTTAGCATTGACCACGGTCCGTGTTGAGCTGGGCAAGCCTCGGTGGTGGGTGACAGAAGCTTCTATAACTTTGTCTTTTCTGCAAACACTTGGGCACGCCCCCGTGCTCAGTGACCAATGGAAGTCTTTATGGATGACTTTTCTATTTTCGGAGATTCATATGACCAATGCCTCGATAAACTTGAACGAATGCTATCCCGATGTGAGGAAACTAACCTCGCCCTTAACTGGGAAAAATGCCATTTCATGTTAACGGAGGGAATAGTACTCGGTCACAAGATCTCGAGCGAGGGAATGGAGGTAGATCGAGCCAAAATAGACACTATTTCTTGATTACCACCCCCATCCTCTGTTAGAGCTATCAGAAGTTTCCTAGGGCATGCCGGATTCTATAGACGATTTATCAAGGACTTCTCTAAAATCTCAAGGCCTCTAACAAAATTACTTGAAAAAGATGCCCCTTTCATCTTTGACAAGGATTACAATCAAGCATTTCTAACCCTAAAAGAAATGCTAGTCAATGCACCTCTCATGATAGCGCCTGATTGGAAATTACCTTTCGAAATCATGTGTGATGCAAGTGACTTTGCAGTTGGAGCCATCTTGGGACAAAGAAAAGATAAGCATTTTCACCCAATTTATTATGCTAGTAAAACACTTAACGATGCACAAGAAAATTACACAACAACAAAAAAAGAGTTACTAGCCGTGGTATTTGCTTTTGATAAATTTTGTTCTTATCTAGTTCTTTCTAAAATAATAGTCTATACAGATCATGCAGCCATTCGATATCTCTTCAAGAAGCAGGATGCTAAACCACGTTTGATTCGTTGGATTCTACTCCTCCACGAATTTGACATTGAAATAAAAGACAAAAGAGGAGCAGAAAACACCGCAGCCGATCATCTTTCGCGCTTAGAAGACTCAGCTTTGGAGGCAACTAGGGACGAGCAAATCAATGAAAATTTTCCAACAGAATCCCTAGAAATGGTGGAATATCGAGAAGAACCATGGTACGCCGACTATGCTAACTACCTAGCAAGCGGTATAGTAGAAAAGGGATGGCCACATCATCAAAGAAAGAAATTCTTTGCCGATGTGAAGCATTATTTTTGGGAAGACCCTTATCTTTTCAAAATGTGTGCCGACCAACTCATCAGACGATGCGTACATGGTAGTGAGGCAAGGAGAATTCTCCGCCATTGTCATGAAGGTCCATACGGAGGACATCATGGTGCCGCAAGTACCGCACGAAAGGTATTTGATTCAGGATTTTATTGGCCAACCATTTACAAAGACGCCCAAAGTCTTGTCAAGACATGTGACGCTTGCCAAAGAACAGCTAATATTTCTTCCAAAAACGAAATGCCACAAAATGGCATTCTTGTTTGTGAAATTTTTGATGTGTGGGGACTCGACTTTATGGGACCTTTCCCACCGTCAAAAGGAAATAAATATATACTTGTGGTGGTAGATTACTTGTCTAAATGGGCCGAGGCCGAGGCACTTCCCACCAATGATGGAAGGGTCGTGGTAAGATTTCTGAAAAGATTATTCTCTCGTTTTGGAACACCAAAGGCTTTAATAAGTGATAGAGGTACCCATTTTTGTAACCATCAACTTGAAAAAATCTTAACAAGGTATGGGGTCTATCACCGGGTTTCAATGGCATATCACCCCTCAAACAAACGGACAAGCCGAAGTGACTAATAGAGGTTTAAAAAGAATACTCGAAAAAACCGCAGGGTTAAATAAAAAAGAATGGGCCGAAAAACTAGACGATGCTTTATGGGCTTTTCGAACTGCTTATAAAACAACAATAGGTACAACCCCATATAAGCTCGTCTATGGAAAAAGTTGTCATTTGCCAGTAGAAATTGCACACAAAGCCTACTGGGCAATTAAAAATGTAAACTTAGACTTAGAACTCGCAGGTAAAAATCGATTTTGTCAATTAAATGAATTAGACGAATTAAGGAATTATGCATACTCTAACTCCGAAATTTATAAGGAAAGAATGAAAAACTTGCATGATAAACACATTAAGCCTAATGAATTTCGAATAGGAGATCAAGTTCTATTGTTTAATTCACGAATTTGATTATTTCCTGGTAAATTAAAGTCTAGGTGGTTAGGACCTTTTTCCATCACCCATATTTTCCCACACGTTGCAGTCGAAATTAAATCTCGGAATGGAATTCCATTCAAAGTCAATGGCCAACGGCTGAAACTCTATCAAGGATTCATTGAGGATGAGGAAGAAGAAAATCTCACTTCAAACGGTCGAAGAATGACCCAAAGGTTCAAGCATCAACATCATACCTGGTAAGCTACGAACAATCGGGAGAACATCTAAATCGGTAAGATTTCTAAAACCAAAGTTTCGGGAAACAGGGCACTCACACGAGCACTTAAAAAAATTTTAATTGCCCGCCCACGGGGCCGTGCTCAGCGAGCACGGGGCCGTGTCCGCGCAACTGTCGGGAATAAAACCCCTTTTTTCAAACAGTTTCTTCATTCCACACGCCTCGTTTCCCCACAAACTCTCTGGTTCTGGCGATTTTTCTGCAAGATTTCGACGTCTCCTTTACTTCTAACAACATCAAGGTATGATTCTATCATCATTAGTAGTTAGATTAAGCACTTGCATTTAGTTTAAACAATTTGGGGAAAAATCTAGGGTTCTTGAACTTCAACTGGATCGAACCTCAAATTTTTGCCTAGATCTGTTAGCATTAGTATAGATACATGTTATATGAAGTAAATCAACTTGTATCGTTTGTAGATTTGCCTGATTTTTCACAAAAACCCCAAACCCTTGTTTTTTAACCGAAAAAGATAAAATTGAAGGGGTAAACAGTTTGTTTTGAGAAAAACGGCACTTGGGGTTTCATTTTCGGGGAAAACCGCCCCTACTGGACCAAAAATTTTCAAGTTTTCGGGACCGGGTCGAAAAATGGGATTTTTGGGAGACAGACGCTTGGACACGGGGTCGTGCTCGCTGAGCACGGGGGCGTGTCCAGCCGAATTCTGGAAAACTTGGGGCGTGTCCGCTGAACACGGGGCCGTGTTCAGCTGACTGTTTTCAGTTTTCTTTGAAAATTTCACTATTTCTTGCTAATTGTTTGGTGTTTTCTTTCAGATGGCCAAGAAATTCACTCGATTCAATGCTAACGAGTTGGCGGCTCATGCTCGTTATGACGTGTTAAAGGCTAGGCCCGAGGAGAACCCCAGACAAGTGTGCACAAACACTCTTGAGGCAGTGAACCAATTGGACCGATTCAACAACATCGTCACCGGCCCACTACGAGTTGCCCTTTGTACATGGCTTCACTATGTGCACGAGTACAGCATGGAATTCTATAGCACACTCGTTTTCAACACAAAAACTGAGCCGTTTAACAATGAAGGGGTGGAGTTTCGCTATGGAGGAACCACATACCGGATCTCAATTGCTCAATTTGGGGCTCTGGTGGGGTTGTACTCGGAAGAAGATGCTGGGGATGAGGAGAATACCGGCGGTCTCCGCGAGATCAGAGAAAATGACCGCCAAGCTGCTTGGGCTCAAATAGGAGAAGGCAATTACAATCCAACCCGAACTAAGAGTGCCCAGTTGAGAGACCCTCTTTACCGCTACATCCATAGGGTCCTCACTTACTCTCTTAGCCAACGTCACGACAGCAGCGGTGTTGTAGGTTTACGGGATCTACTAGTCCTTCATTGCATCCACAACCGGGTCAATCTTGATGTTCCATACCTCCTGCTCCGAAACATGCATTGGAACCAACTTGCTACTTCCCCGACTCCTATCTTCTTTGGAGGGTGGATACACCGCATCTTCAAACACTTCGTGAACATGCCAAGGTCCTTTCACAAGGGGCATGGTCGGGGAGAGTGGACATGGTCATTTGCCGCTCCATGAACTTAATTTATGAAGCAGATGACGGGATGATCAGATTTCAAAGGGTCCAAGGGCGTGCATGGAACCCGCAAGAAGCACTCGTCTTACATGCTCCACCCATCCATCCTCCTCCTCAGTACCATTACCAGCACCAGGGTGATCCGGGCCAATCCTCCTCACAAGGAGGCGGTTTTCCTAACTTTCAAAGCTTACATGATTTATTGCAGGAAAACCTCATGTGCACCAGGAACACCTACAACATAGCTAGCAACACATACACCCGGGTCGGAGCAATAGAGAGGAACATCTCCGACATACAGGATGATATTGGAAACATCCGGGAGTATATGGCGGGCCACGGAGGAGGTGATGATAATGATGATGATGATGATGATGAAGAGAATATGGATTGAGCGGGAGGAGTAGAAGGTAACATCCCACGGTTGGAGGTCCCACAGATTAACTCCCTTTTCTCACAAACAATTTCCTGCCTGCGTGCCGCTTGTTGAACAATTTACTTTTTTTTAACTCTTTTTAATTTCTGCATTTCTTTTTCTTTTTAACTTGTGTTGTGGATTATTAACTTTGGTAATTTTGGACGTTTGTTATGGTTTGGTGTGGTATTTATTAGTTAAACAGGTACATACGAGGCTTAGAGCACTAAACATTAGTGCTACTAAAGCCGGGACGAGAAAAACGAAGCCAGAAACCAGTTTTACACCTTTGCAGTTTGTCCACACGGGGTCGTGTTCATCCAACACTCCCCCATGCCCATTGCCCCAGACCTGATGTTTGTCTAAAATATGCAGATTTTTGCCAGACACGGGGTCGTGCCCAGCAGACACGCCCCCGTGTCCACCTTCTGTAAGTTCTCGTTACTGGCACTCTGTACACGGGGTCGTGTTCAGCCAACACGGGGCCGTGTCCAGATGCCCAGTAACATAAAAAAAAAATTTTAAACACACTTTTACACATTCAATCAACCACAAAACTTATTTTTGGGACACATTGAGGACAATGTGTAATTTAAGTGTGGGGATGCTAAAACCTTGAATTTTGCAAGTCCTAATTACAAGCCTTACACAAAACTCTATTGGAACCGCTAAACACCCCGAATTTTTTCAAAATCTTTTCATTTTTTTTTTACTTGTCTTGGTTTAATTTGGGAATAACAAGTTATAAAAAGGTTATACTTTTACAAATTTACAACCGATAGCGTCGTGATAAAAAGAACAAACATAAGAAAATTATGAAAAGGCATGACAAATCTAGTTAAAATTTGATTATATATACTTGATCACATAAAAATCCATTCCCACAAAAAGTGAGTTTTGAGTCTTTATTGAACATACAAATACATATCTTTAAACTAAATGCTCATTTTTCGTTTCTTGTGTGAATAGCCGTTTGGTTTCTTACGACTCTAGAACTTGCCACGACGATACATTCCCGGTCCTTACCAACTTAAACCCAAGTAAGTAAATGATGGAGGCATTAGGACTAACCTTTTTCTTTCAACACCATTATTTTTCTTTTTTTACCACCTACCCAAAATCCCCCTAGTTAACCCCTTTAAGCCTAAACCTTTTCATTTCTTAACCCAAATCAAACACCCTTTTTACTCACCAAAACCCTTTTTCATTATAAACCCTTTATTTTAGTAACAAAGCTCGGTTTTCTTGTGACTTCCTTATCAAAAAAAAAAAAAAAACTCATAAAGAAGAAAAGAAAAATGAAGTTAGCAATAAGCAAAAAAAGCTCATCAAAAGAAAGCTTGTTTGAATAATGCTTCATTAGAATAAGAAGTCAGAAAAACAAAATGTTTTACGAAAAAACCGACGCGTTTTACGCCTTTCGCCCTTTTCTACTAACCACTAACCCAACCACCTACCTTTAACCCAAGCCTAACCCTTCCCCCAAAAGTCATCTTGATATTTACAAAGGTTTATAGTTAAAAAGGAGCAGGATTGATTGCTTGGCAAGCTTATGGTAGGAGTAATTTCCATGCCACTCTCGAGTGCTTCACAAAAATACACCTTCGGCCGAGTGTTGAGTGATCCCCCGTGAGGTATGTGAACTTGTATATAAATGGAATTTTAAAGAGGCATGTTATGCCCTAATAAGTAATTTATCTTATGTAATGTTCTAAATAAATCATGATGAATATGATTGTAAATAAAATAAAAATAAAACCTAATAAAGAATCTTGGAATCCCGCCACTCTATGACATGCCCAAAAAACCTTTTCTTCTACCCATTCCATTTGGGAGTGTAAGCCACAATATAAGAGTTTTGCTTGAGGACAAGCAAAAATTCAAGTGTGGGGGTATTTGATGTGTGCAAAATGCAACATATAAATTACATCAAATGTGGCATAAAACTAACCATTTTTTAGTACTAATATTGGAAAAAGTGTGTTTTTTGCCTTCCTTTTGTATTTTCAGGATTAAAAGAGTTTAAATGGACAAAAGAAGCAAAAATGCAGCTAAATCTAACAATAATACAAGAAAAGGAATAAACGTGGCATGCCCAACCCCTCGGCAACATCTCCCCAAGCAAAAACAAGAGAACAGAAGGCTGAACACGCCCCGTGCTCAATGAGCACGGGGGCGTGCCCAAGTGTCTGCAGAAAAGACAAAGTTGTAGAAACTTCTATCACCCACCACGGGGGCGTGCCCAGCGGACACGGGGCCGTGGTCACCGCTAAGATTCACAGAATCTAGGAAAATCTTGATAGTACAGATACGCTTCTGCACACGGGGTCGTGCCCAGCGGACATGGGGCGTGGTCAACTAATGCAGACAAACTGCATTTAATGAAGAAAGAGAAGATGGGTGGACACGGGGCCGTGCCCAATGGACACGGGGACGTGTCCGGGCTTCTGTGCAGTCTATAAATAGGGGTGCTTGGCTCATTTGCAAACCATCCCTTGGCAAACCACCTCTCACACACACCACCCACCCACCACCACCATCACAACCCACATCCACCACCATCATGCATCATCCATCATAGAGTGTGTGAGTAGTCTCGGGATCCAAGATTGATTGTAAGAGTTCTTGACAATCAAAGGCCATGCTTGCCTAAGTCTCTTACATCACTTGGTGAAGACAAGTGTTTAGTGTAATACTTTTTATTTTTAATCTTTTCGCACTTTTTATTTGGTTATGTATTAATGACTTTAATAACTAGTTTCTTATGTTGAAGGTGAATCTTCCTTATCATTTGTCCGTGGTGTCTTGGCATTATTTTACTGTCTATATAAAATAAAAGATTTTCACCATTCATATCTCCACGGTCTATATGGAGATATGTTGGCTACCTGGTCGGGGGTTAAGGGAATGGTTTGGTAAGCGTCTTGCCTTGTTCAGTGTATAGATCCTGCAAGGACCTTGGTCAAGTTTAGTAGGACCTCTTTCAATCCCCACTGGTATTGGATAGAGGGGGTCCGAACTCCTTGATCCCCCCATATGTAAACTACTATTAAAACTTTAACCCGACTACTTAGGATTGTATCACTGCTGACTCAAACTA
The DNA here is from genome assembly GCA_030545235.1 of Helianthus tuberosus. Taxonomy (NCBI): domain Eukaryota; kingdom Viridiplantae; phylum Streptophyta; class Magnoliopsida; order Asterales; family Asteraceae; genus Helianthus; species Helianthus tuberosus. Next base: position 37,100 of record JARYGA010007902.1, on the reverse strand, counting down.
CTTAGCCGAGGGTAACGTCACCTTCAAAAGAGGGGCCTACCACAATATGCATTAATAACTTAATTAATTATCTTTCAATAATCCAACCCTTTAGGATTGTATCCTTGCTGACTCAAACTACTGGGTTGATGGTAACGTCACCTTCAAAAGAGGGGCCTACTACTATAACTAAGATAATCTCTTAAAAAGTGCAAAAGTGCGAAAATAATCAAAGGTTACACTAAAGGCGAATCGGATCCAAGTGATTCATCTTGTCTATCTGTTTTTATTTTTTTTATTTTTAAGCATTTTTAGTTTTTATTTTCTAGTTTAAAACCTTTTTCTAAATTTTTGATTTGATTAGACGTTGAGGATAAATCGGTACTAAAAGCTCTTGTGTTCTTGAACGACCTCGGTATCTTACCAACACTATACTACGCTCACGATGGGTGCACTTGCCCATATGTGTGTTTGGTATTAGTAAAATATCGTGTTTTATAAATTTAAAACTTGACTAAAGTGTAAAAAGGGCTAAAAATATACATTAAAACTATATAACACTCATGCACATCACCCCCGTGCTGGGAATAGAAGCTTCTACAACTTTGTCATTTTCTACAGACATTTGGCCACGCCCCAGTGTCCGCTAGGCACGGGGCCGTGGTCAGACTTCTGTTTCTTGTTTTTGCTTGGAAAGATGCTGTCGAGGTGTCGGGCATGCCACGCTTATTCCTTTTCTTTGTATTTATGTTAGTTTTTGCTGCCTATTTGTCCATTTTGTTCATTTAAGCTCATTTGTTCTTGAAAATACAAAAGGAAGACAAAATCACACTTTTTCCAACATTAGTACTAAAAAGGGTTAGTTTTATGCCTTATTAGATGTAATTTATATGTTGCATTTTGCACACATCACATTGTGAACCAATCAAGCATCAATCTAGACGTTGTGCTGCTAATTGTTTTTCAGCATCACTCTGGCCACCGTCACTTTAAATCTTATGTCTTTAAATCCACAACTACAATTTCCATATATCCTCAAGCGATGCCACCTGCACCCACTGACACGCCACCTTAACACCACTGCTGCACCACCCTTCCAATGTTGTTCACCCACCAGCACCACAACCTACAACACCACACTGTGACAACCATCAAAATACCACAACTCCACCAACCATCGTATCACCACATACAATCACTGAACCACTTTGACACCTCCGTCAAACACCACAACTACCGCTGTTCACCACGACCTCATTCACTATAATCATCCACCATCAAACACCCATTCCCTTTGTTAACTTCAAACCCCGACTACCTCTTGACAAACCATCTCACGTCCGTTACACCAATCATCACTCCAACATATATGTTGTTTGTGTTGAATCGTAGAAACAAAGATAGAAAGGAAGAAAGAGCTAAGTATTGTTGATGTTGCTGTCGTTGGAGAGAAAAGATTCGATAGAGAGAGAGAGCGAGCAATGTGCGGTGGCGGCTAAATTTTGAAGTAGGGTTTGTGTCACACCCCCAAAATACCACATGCCGAAACCACCGCAGGCGTGTGACGTACCAAGATCTAGCTACTAATCACATTGAACTAACAATAAGATAATAAATTCGAAATCTCATTCAATGTGAAAAGTGTAATCTAAAACATCTGATAAAAACAATTATACGTTGAGCGGAAGCATTTGAGGTTGTACTAAGTAACTGAAATCAACTGTTCATAAAACATAGCATAACTTTAGACGTGTTATTAAACGGCATGACCCACGACATCCTCAGCTCCCCCGATTGCAAGTTCCGTTCCACGAAGACACCTAACGACCTGCAAGCATGTAGAAAAAGTGTATCAACATAAAGCTGGCGAGTTCACAGTTTTGTTTAACAATACCTCAAGTGCGGACATTTCACAATACCTCAAGTGCGGACTTGACAACCTTTTTAACATATGTGCGGACTGATTATCCTTAAAATACATGCGCGGACATATAAAAGAAAACCTTGTGTGCGGATGCTTTGTTTATACATGTGCCGACCAGCTTATACTTTTAACTAAGGTCGGACCCCATTAAAGCTTTTATAAGTTGGGACATCTTAAATTGAATAAGTTTGGGCCTTGTTTAATTGACACAAATGCGGACCTCAACTATAATCTCTAAGTGCATACTGTATTGCTATTTATAAGTGCGGACAACCAATGGATCACATGTGCAGACAACATCAAGACTCACAAATGCGGTCACCATTGAAAAATAACAAGAGCGAACAGACAAAAATACTTATGTGCGGACCAATATGTAAGTTTAACAAACACGGAAAACTTTGTGAATTCACAAAGTCTGACAATCAGGAATCCCTTTCTTCAAGGTTTCCACAAACAGAAACCCCCAAATGCACAGTAACCAATAATGTCAGGTATCAAATCAATCAATCTAGCAGTGTTAACATACCAAAATCATCAAACAATCATTGCACAATCATTTGTCTAAGCCACTACGTATTCATTGGCATAATCAATCACACACAATCAATTATTTGGATTAACTAGGGTTTCTATAAATCAAAAGAACAAGATCAACAACATATCATAGAATCATAAACACTTACCTCTGATTAAATCCAGATGGATTGAAGATCAAGAATTAATGTGTGTGAACTTATGAAGCCAAATGATTGAAGAAGAATTAGAGATGGTTAGAGAGTGATGAAAATGTCGTACAGATAAGTTATGGGAAAATTCTAGGGTTTTGAGTAGTTTATTAGAGTTTCACAAACACTAAACATCCCCTAATAATAAACTTTTACACAAAAGCCACATAGTACCATGTAATTTACAATTACAACATACAGTTCACGTATTTGTCATGCAACACATAAGTTTCGTATAAACCATCCGTTTATAATTATTATCCGCATTAGTTGCCAATGTTCGAGAGTTATCATGTATCTGTTCCGGTAATTCCCCGAATTATCAAAGTAGACTCATTTAACTAACCCTGGTTAAATGCAGTGTCATGAATGTATGATTAAATTAACCGTGGTTAGGTTAAAGTAGCAACCTGAAGTTGCGGGTTGTCATAGTTTGGTTTGTCTATTTTGTGGAGAGAGAGAGAGAGTGTGTGTATCATAACAGCTAAAAGTTTTAAAAATATTAGGGTTTCGTTTAATGTCTGCACACTTTTAGGAGATGGGGGTGATTGTGGTGGTGATGGATGATGGTGGAGTGGTGGTAATGGTGTGTGCTGGTGGAGTGAAAGTGATGAGGGAGAGAAAAAAGTGACAACAATCACCTCACCATTTGAGATTACCATTTTTCCCTTCAACATATACGACAGGTTGACAGAAGTTGATGGCAGGGAGGCATATTGTAGCATGTGGAAAGTAAAGGGTGGCAATACCAAATGTTTTTGAGATAGGGAGACAAAGTGAAATTTGTTCCAAAACAAAGGGAGGCAAAGTGTAAATAACTCAAAACATAAACATATAAAAATTTAGATAATGTAGAGAACATGAACACCTCGGTGAACAACAATCCACACCTACTTGTAGAGTTCACTAAGACTCAAACAAGAAGGTGCGGACTGTTAGTCATTTTCCTATTAGCCTTTAATTTGAATACCAAATGAAAATATATATCCGACACATTTTGAATCATTTTTATTGATTTTCCCATATATAAAAAGGAAATCTAAACATTCTTTAGTTCTCTTTTGTTAAGGTGATGTTATCCTTTTCTTTACTTTTCTTGTTTTAGCAAGTGTAAAGCATATGACACTCCCATGGAAAGAAGAGGGAGCTCTCTCTTACACCTTTCGTAAAAATATACTCTTCCTTTTTCTGCTCTATGTAAAGTGTTGCATTACAATTACCAAAGATCACCTCATCGTCCTTTTAACAAAGCTAAAGGACTCTCCTCTCTTTCTCATGCAAAAACCAGTTAAAATTAACTGAGACTTCATCTTTCTTGCATAAAGAATATATATATAATAATTATAAAGATGTAATATTTTAAATGATGATCACATATTTGATGGGAAGGACATGCTTTTCAAAACCTCCTCCCTTTTGTTGCCTTCTGTCTTTTGTTCTCTCTTTCACTTTTCTTTTCCTTTTTTCTGTGATATCATAGTGGGGACCTGAATCTTTTTCACTAGCAACCATTCAAAAACATAATGATATTGAAACGAATAGTACAATCTATATGTAGAACATCATAATCATAGTCATCATCATCATCTCAAACGCCAACATGCATCATGTCACTACTGTGGCCTTCCCAAAGTGAACTCTAGATTCATAGGGAAATGGTTTGGTGAGATTATGTCTTGTAATCTCTCATAATTCATGCCCTTTGGATTTGTTTCCTCCTGAAAGAAATTATGGCATCAATGGACCAAGATTAGTTATATATAAATATAAGACGAAAAGGCATGTTGATTTTGCAAGCTAGAGGCACTTTAAAAGTTATAATTAAGTTACATACACTTATACATAACCTAGCTAGATTTGTGTAATGCACAAGGCAACATCTTTGAAACCATCCACATATAATATATACTTATATCAACATTTTAAGGGGAGTGGGGGCGGAGCGTTGTTATTCCGTGAAGGCCAAAAAATAACGCGTGAAAACAAACAATTGCCACCGCCACCATCATTCTATCACGCGTGTATTATTAACGCGCGAAAATTCAATGTATCAAGCTCTGAGATGGCGGTTGGTTGACTGCATGTTTGACACGTGTGAAACTTTAATGTAAACTTCAATCTTTGACTGCATTTTTAATATTTTTAATAATAAATTAGTTGAAGTTGGCTTTTTTTAATATTAATAATAAAAATTTGTGAGTGATGGAATTCCATCACTAGTGATGACCACCGCCACCAAAAAGGCTTGTGAGTGATAGAATAGTGGTTGATGACATGGCGGAACTTGATTGGATGCTTGTGAGTGGTGGAATTCTATCACTAGTAACCACCCCCACTCTCCTAATAGCTTATTGGTAATTATTATGTTTTACTTTTTTGGTATGTATATTAATATGTGTATTAGTGTATATACATACATATTCTACTATCCTTATAGTGCTCACTTTAAGGGTTCGGAGATGTTGCACCCTTTAAAGTGTGTTCTTTTATTTGCTTTTAGACTTAATTCCCTTATCTTTAAAAAAAATATAATCAAACCTTAATATATTTGTGTGGCTTGACTAGTCTTTCAAAAGCTTTCATCTTTTCTACTCCTTTTTTCCCACACGGGATAATATTCTTGTTAAATAAAGCTAGAGCATTATAGAATGCTATCAAAAGTGGTGAAAGTGAAAATTCATCTACTCTTTAAAAAATATCAAATGAGATTTAACTATAAAACAAAAAGAGCACAATATATATAAGATCTACCTTTAGAGATGGTATATTTACTTGAGAATCTTTATGTTTGCCATGCAACCAAGCTTCCCTGCTACATAGACCAGTACATTGAGAAGGGAATATTTCCAATCAGTGGGAAGCCCATGCAGAAGGAAGGAAAGAAGAGAAAAGGCACACTCATATAAAGAAAACAACATCTCACTAGTTAAGATAAAGTTAAAATCAGCCCATGTGCATTGCCATTACCCATGACATACATACAAGATGAAATAGGGGTAAAAATGGAAGAAATTTTGGTAAACATACACACGATAAAAACAGAAAGAAAGTACACAGAAGTTTCAAAGAGAGCAAATTTAGCTCCCAAAAGTTTCTCTCATTATAATGGGTATTCATTCTTCACCTAAAGGTCTTAACTTTGACATCTAGTTTAGCAAGTAGTGGATCCCACTTAAAATGACCTTGTGAACCCACAAAATCAGTGGGAAAGAGATATGTTCGTCTTTGGCTTAGTTTGTTAAAGGTGGTTATTAAGATAGTCTTACTATATTAAGTAACAATCTCTGATACTAATTAAACCCTGATTTTGCAGATGATATGTATTCAAAGACACTGCTACATCTTTTTAATGAGTTCTAAGATCACCAATATGACACGTCTACATAGTACAAACTACAAACCTAACAAAAAAATAAAATGATCCTAACTAAGATCTATCTTAAAGATGCACCAAATATTGAACAACTATGAACATTGTTAGCCATGAGTATAAAGCTCTAATATGACCCTACTAACTTGTGTACTTTTCTTAGTGTTTAGACAATGAAGTGGCTTGTGTGTAAGGGAAATGTAATGTAGTGCTAACCTTGAAGAGTTACTCCAAAGTCCATACTGATGATCTTTTTCAAGATGACCCTTAGGACTTCCTCCATGTTCCGCCGATGAGCCCGTCCTCTTTAAATTTCGAATATCAAGCAATATATCATCACAGATATCTCGCGAGAATCCATTTCCATGAATATCTGATAGCCCCAGTTATAGGTTAAACACCATCCTTTTGAATTTAATAAATGCAGACTCCAACCCTCCAAAAGTTGATAATACACTTAAGAAGAAATCGAAACTGAAGGTCAAAGAAAGTGATATACCTGAAGAAGTTGCTGCTCTATGATCAGTTGTTTTAATAGTTCTATACATCTGAAAAACAAAAAGAACATATTAATCTTAGAACCCTTCCATTTATACTCATTTTTTTTAGTTCTTCCCATATTATAAGAATATAAACCTATATGTTTAACATTAATCTTTTTGGACACTTCCATTTATACTTTTTTTTCTCATCTTATAATTGTTTTTTAGTTCTTCTCATCTTATAAGAACGTAAATTCCTATATGTTTAACATTAATCTTTTTGGACACTTCCATTTATACTTTTTTTTCTCTCTTACAAGAAATTAGACTTATACGTTAAAACGAATAATTAAACTAGCTAGAAATTATAGCAATATTAAAGAAAATAAGAACTACATGCATGATAAATGCCAAAAACTACCCAGAATAAAATTACTCCAATACATTACTCTCTCGGTGTCCGTCCCGGTTTTCGGGTCCAGTGTTCTTTAATGAAGTTTACGTTTCAAAAAAAAAAAAAACATTACTCTCTCGACCTTATTTTCACAAAAAAAGGTTTGCTAATTTACTATATAAAACTAATTAAATACAATAAGTATAATGTTAACATATTCACAAGTATTCATGACTTAACTCACACTTATAATTTGATGGCACTTAAATTCACTAGATAATAACCAAGGCTGAGTACAACTTAAGCATGAGGTAATGACCACATATGTACGTGACCATGCACAGAAACTGCGTATATTTATGGTGCATGCCCATACAGGTGAAAGTCATCTGGCTAAATTGACTCAACCATGGTTAACTACGGTTATGAAACCACAATTTACGCAAGGCATACATATGCATCCACACATACATATCATTGATGAATGATGGCGTTTTCTGTACCTTTTTAAATCTCTAAGTTCTGAAAAGGGAGAATATATATTATAATATATGTCATTTGTTTCTACCAAAACTATTTAAAAAGAAAGACCACACCATGGAGTCATGGATTGTGTGTAATCTTGTCACAACTTGGGCTATGTGTCTGTGTTTTCATTTTCTTGGTCTTTGTTGTCTTGTAAGATATAATATAGTATCTGGGTGTTATTTTGTTTCATAATAATTAAAGTGTTTTGAATATACATAAAAAGTTAAGTAACTAATAAGAAAATATTGAAAAAAAAAACTTAAACAGAATCAAGTAATTAAGATCTTGTTAAGTAACTTAGTATATATGTTAGTAAAAAATATATTAATGGTTGTCTAATAATATCTCTTAATAACAACAAAATGAACTTGATAGCCAAAATTGTGTTTAGTGATTTTTTTTTTATATTTTAATTAGAAAAAAAAAAACAAATAAAAAAAACTATAGCCTCGTAACTTTTTAGGGAAAAGTTGATTGAAAAAATGTATAGCTTATGGAGAAGCGTCAGGTCTACAGCAGTAGCAGGAGAAAAACAGGTGCCAAGAATTAGATATACCTGTCTGCAGGTAAACAAGCATTGGTATTTGTATGTTTTAACCTAATTATATAACAAAGCTGTATTTTTTTTCTTAATAAGATTGTTTCAAAGTCAAGGATAAAATAAAATTAAATAAAACAGTTAGCATCTTCATCTGCATATATTTTTAATCACAGACTGAACAAGTAATGAATCTTAATAAAGTTTGAGGAATAAAGATTCTTCATTAACTAAAACAAATGACATAAAGGTAAAATTATTATATTGAATTTATTGGAGAAATGAGAAGATGGTTCTAATTACCTGCAAGTGAGATTTAACATGTGCTAAAGTTATCTCTTTCACATCCATTAGCTCAAGAACTGACTTGGGTGTTGCTCCTAAACTCATTAAAAGAACATTTTCATCATAAATAAAATGCAAAATATATATAGATAAATAAATTTAAATATTCTGAAAAAAACTAGGTTAAACATACTTTCATGGCCACCCAAGAGGTCAACAGCATGAACAAACCGAGCATGAAGGGTTGTGGTCCACCGCATCCTGGGAGTTCTCATGTTTCGCTTAGCCGAAAACCTCGCTGACAAGAATCTTGATTGGGGAATGTTATTGGCATGAGTTAGAGAAGAAGGTGAACTGTTAGTGGGAGAGATAGTACAAGAAGAATCTAGTACTAAAGAAGACTGATGTTGATCATGGGGAATGGTATTATGGTAATAAACTGGAACCCCTCTTATGGGTCTCAAGAAACCTAGCTCTGATCTGAACCCTAGAGTGTGGTTTTGGTTGGTGAGATTGGTGTTTTGTGGGGAGAGGATGTGATGGAGATGGGATAGGTTTGGATTGGTGGAATGTGTTGGGTGGGGTGAGTTGAGTTCAATAGATGGTTTAGGTATTATTGTTGATGTATGGTGGTCATGTTGTGAGTTTACATAAGCTCTCTTCCTGAAATGCCCTAAATCTTGATCTTGTTCTTGATCATGATCAATTTGTGTTGATGTTAAAGTTTTTGAAGTGGGTTTGGTGTTAGGTGGGCTGATCTGGAGAGATAAGTCTGGTTGTGCAGGAAAAAGTTCCATTACACTTTCAAATATCTCACTCCAACTTTCTTTCTTGTTCTTGATTCTTGGTTGTTTGTGTTAGGTTATGTGTAGGGTTGGAAATGGTTGTTATACAAAAGAGCAAGAAGAATACTAGGGCATGAGGAATGGGTTTAATTATTATAAAGTTGTGATCTTGGATATGGAGTATGATGAGAGAAGTTTTATGTTGTTGAATTCAACACTTCTTTAGACTGGATTTTGCCATCAATGGTGATGGGATAGCACTATTTTGAAATTGAGAGGGAGAGAGAGAGAGAAATGACAAGGTATGAGTTGAAGGATTGTATCTCTCCTCTGAAGTATATATGAGAAAATGACCCTTAGAGAGAGAGAGAGAGAGAGGCGTTTTCTTTATTCTTTGGACGTGAGGGAAAGAAAAGAAAAAAATGGGAAAAAATAGGAAATGAAAAACAAAGAGGAAAAAGGAAATACCATTTTGAAAGATAATTATTTAGGACCCACGCTTCGCGGCGGATCCGTTAAATCAAACAAAAAGTATGCGTAAAAACGTTAAACCACGCAAGCGTGTTGCACCGTGTTAACTCGTTAAAAAAATTAGACTAAAACCTAAATCAAAGAATACAATAACTAAGTCGGTTTAGGATTCGCAAGTTGTGAAGGGGTCGTTAAACTACCAAAAAATAGACGTAAAAATTTGAACAACACGCACGCGTTGCAGTGTTTTTACTCGCAAGGTTTAGACCTAATGTAAAACAACAATTTATAAAAGATGAAAACTATAGGTGATCAAAGTCAAAAGTGGAAAAGTGTTAGGATTCAAAATGAAAAGTGAAAACTAACGGGGTTGAAAACTAAATGATGAAAATTAAAAAGGTTTATAAATGATAACTATAATGGTTGATCTGTATAAAAATGAAACTTGAGGGGTTTAAATATGTAAATAAAATTGAATAGTAAAAAACTCTCACAAGATATTTTTGCTAAATTAAGGATAGATAATGCAATGGAAATGAATATGTGTACCTTTTTATTTCTAGCTTGACATTTAGCAATGATATTTGATAATGATAAGTTGTATTCGTCGTATATCATTTCTCTAAAGTTATTCTACAAAAGCTCATAAATAAAGAAATTTCCAAAAAAATATAATTAATCACAAAATATAACAGAATATCGAGCAAAATATAATATAATATCGAAAAACATAACACAATGTCGAAGAAAAAAGACACAATGAGTCACAAAAAAACACAATGACGCAAATATAGAAAAAACACAATAATAAATAAAAAAACACAATGCTTAAACAAAAAGTCTAAAATTTACAAGCTAAACATCTAAAAACAAAAACCTAAAATCTTAAATAGTAGAGTTCGATAAGACGTTTCCAATGCCACTTAAATGAGGTTAATCGGAGTCCATTAAATACCGTTATTACGACTTTTTATTTTTAGAATACTTAACATTTTATCCTAACCCCTCGTCTTGTAACCTAACTTTATTTTTCATCTTATTTTTATGCATGTAAACACCCAAAACGCCATGTCTTATATTAAAATGAGTTTGCATAACTAAAACGCCATATGCTGTTTTTTTCAGGAGTACCGTGTTCAAGCTGGAAGGAGTGTCAGAACTCTCAAGAGTGATTTTTGAGAGCATGAGACCAGGATTCTACGCACACTTCGCTTTTGTTCAATGTTGGGCAAATATCCAGAACTATGAAGAAAGATACAAGGCTCAAGAATCACTCTCAAGATTATTTTGCACAGAAATAATGTTGGTAACTCTTTTGCTATATTTAATTGATTCAATTATATTATGACTTTGTTTTGTTGTTAAAAATGTGGTTCTTCAAAATTACAGAATACGCCCGTGTATGAAAAGACAATTAATGATAGAAAGAATTCAACAACAACATGGCATTGGTTTTGAAAAACGCCCGTTTCCAAGAAGACCGGAAAGATAGAAAGATAAATGAACATGAACTGGTCTTCGTGCCAATAATATGGGAAAACATTTCTATGTTGCCTGCTTCAATCTAAAACACAGCAGAGTTGATGTATTGGATAACAACACTGTAGAGGATAAACTCAGCATCAAAGACAAGTATGATGGATGGGCGGAAAAGTTGGTAAGTATCTTACAAACTTTGTATCTAGAAACTATGTTGACAAAATGCCATACTAATATATATGCAAAAATGTGAAACTGCAGCATGATGCTTTTTCAAACTACTTGTGTATTAAAAAACACCCAATGGCTAAGATCATGAAGTCAGCGCCTGTTGTCAGACAAAAGATGAATTGGGGGACAACGTCTAACGTGATCGACTGTGGGATTTTTGCAATGAGGCATATGGAAACGTATATGGGGCAGATGGCTGGTTAGGGATGTGGTCTGGCAAAAGAAGATGCCCCAAATGACCTACAGCAAAAACAGCTAAGTGACCTATAGCAAAAACAGCTAAATGACCTCAAGATCAAATACATTGCAAAAATCCTGCTGCATAGCCAAAATGAAAACAAAAGACAAGTGGTCAAATCTGTAAGAAAATTCTTGGATTTAAGGGGAGCAAAAATAAATGAATTGTATAAAACAGGGCACAAGAGAATAAAACAAAGGATGGAGTAATATGTAGATTAGTTTAAACGCCATGAATTACTTACATTTTATAATTTTAATGTTGACTCGTGTATTTTGGTTTAGACTATTGCATCTACTTCTTTCTTAATAAAAAAAAACATATTTCGTTATGAGGTATTCATCATGGCGTTTCAATAATATGTGTGCCTAGTTGTGAGAAATCCATGAAAACGCTATGATGAATAATCCATAATGAAAACGCCATTAGTTGAATAATAAACAATAAGAACTGATGTTACCGTCTTCCTAAAACATGTTAGTGAAAACGCCATGATTTGAATAATTAGCAAATAGTAACCAGGTGTAAAACGCCATTGATCATAAACAATAAGCATATATTAGAACCCAAACGACAATTAACATTAATATTTAAAACGCCAAATATTGAATATAGGAAGAACGTCATTCAAACATAAACGCCATTTCAAAAAAATTACTTTAAAAAAAACGACATTGAAACAAGCAAAAAGAACAAAACGTCATATCTGTTGAATATGGGAAGAACGCCATTGAAACATAAACGCCATTTCAAAAAAAAGTTACTTTGAAAAAAAAAACGCCATTGAAACAAGCATAAAGAACAAAACGCGATTTCTGTTGGAATTTTGTTTGAGACGGAATTATAACGTCATTTATCGAGGGGAACGTGGACAATGACAATCGTACCCCTGCATATCATTTAGCGCCCCCTGCCACGTGTTCGTCCAGGATCCGTTCTCACCGTTTTCACACTTCCAACCGTTTTCTCCTGATCCCGTTTATATATATAGGATTAGGTTCAAACGTGAACAAATTTCCAAGAATGAACCACGTGAACTGATCTGAACCATTGATTCCATATACATTTAACAAGGGTAAGATTGTAACTTTATATAAATATTGAATTTAAATTAATTAATTTCAAAATCCTAACATATTTAAATCATCATCAGTTACCAACATTTTCGACATCTACAAAACAATTACTTATTTTAAATATGTTAGGATAATCTTAACTTATTTTAATATTGTCATTATTTTTGGTCATAGTAGCAAGATTCGAATTATAGTTTTAGTCTTTTTTTGGTTGAACAAGAGTTTTCAGTCATTTTTTTATTGTGTATAACTCTTAGCTCCGTAGTACATATGTGTACTGTTGTGTTCTATACATTCCAACACGATAGTACACATGTGTATAATACATGGTATAGTACACATGTGACCCGCAACATTGTTGTCTTAGCTCCGTAGTACACATGTGTACTGCTGTGTTCTACTGTTCTATACATTCCAACACGATAGTATACATGTGTATAATACATGGTATCTTTACGGGATTTACTCTCTTATTGTTGGAAATAATTTTCTTTCCTAGTTTTAAATAAGCAAATTAATATAATTACACTTCCACCCTTTAAATTTTAATAAAACAATAAAATCTAACCTATTAATTACAATCATAACATCCCTTTAAATAATCAAGATCATATTAATCAGCGGTCAAGATTTGTTAACGCGGTTCACTCTTGGGAGGTTGTTCACGCTGGAACCTTACCCTATATATATATATATATATATATAGGACAAAGATAAATCGAAAACCCACTCTAGTTGACTAAACCCTGAAAACCCAAGATCTACCATTGATTAAAAAAGATGGATGGTTGTGATGTCTTTTAGTGTAATATATATTACTTTTTAATATTCTAATCAGTAATAGTACACATAAGGGGTAAAATGGGAATAATGTGTGACAATTTTCTTCTTGGAAGAATGGAACTTTTGTCAGTTGTCTGCATGATCATTATTACATCCATTTTTTTAACAATTTCTCTCTCTCTCTATTCATCCCATCATCCTCCATCTCTCAAAATTCTTTAAAAAAAAATTTACAGAAAATAAAGCAGCAGATTCTTGGTCAATTGGGTCATTATCACAAATTTAATATTGTTGAAACCCAAAAGTCGTTTATTCAATCTGTTATTTTTATTATATACATAATAAAAACTTGAACAAATATATGTAAATAATTACAAACAATAAAGTCATTTTTTATACAATGTTTGCAAGAATCTTGATCCATATCTTCATAATCACTTACATCACTACACCAACATTATTTCTCTCAAGATGTCATTTCCCAATGTAAGATAATATAAAAAAAGGTAAAAAGTACAAATTCATATTTCCTTTATACCCATTTTGTTTGGCTTACTGGTTATTGCGCTTGTTTATTGTGCATGAGGGCTGGGTTCGATTCCTCTTTTTATGTTGTGATTATTTTTTATTAACTCAATCTTGCTAACTACAATCACCACATTTATTGTCATTAATAACAGTCATTTATTGTTATTATTTTGTTGGTATAAAGAAATTTTCCGAAAATGCTCGTCAAAATGGTGAATTATTTTTCTATATACTAATTTTCTTAATTAATATACAACGTTGTCATGAAAAAAAAATGATATTCAAGCAACCATCAACAAAAGCACATGATCAAACACACATAGAGCAAAAATGTACAAAAAATCTCAGTGAAAAAAAAATGTAACACGGATACAGCAAAAATGTACAAAAATCTGAGGCAAAAATAAAATGTAACATGGTAAAAACAAAACCAAAAAATCCATAACATATAAAATTCTCAGATTCAACACAACAAAAGTCTACATAAATCTCAGGGAAAAAAATGTAACATGTTAAAAACAAAACCAAAAAATCCATAACATAGAAAATTCTCATATTCAACCAAACATCAACAAGTACATACTACCGAAAATGTCATTAACATACTAACAAGGATAATCCAACTAAGTACCACCTATTTCTTAATCACAACAAACAATGCTAACAAGTGAGCTGCCAATCACTAACGCTAATATCAGTGACCATATAACCCTCTTCTTCTTCCGAATTTCTTGCTCACGGGTAAACAGTTCAACTTGCAGGTTGTTGATGTTCCTCAAAAGACCTGGTATGATTCTAGTTAACTCTGAAACTGATTATCATTTTGTAACATAAAAATATGTAACACACTTATTTTTACAATAATCTAAAAAAGTGTAACAATGCACTTTATTTTATGTAAACGTACATTATTTATGTGACACGGAAAAATGTAACATGCATTTTTTCTTGAACAAATTTAACACAAAAAATTGATCAATCAAGAAATTAAAAACATTCATCTTCTTGAACAAAAAAAAAATCCAGAAAAAAGTTGCATGTAACAACACACTTTATTTTTACAATAATCTGAAAAAGTGTAACAATTCACTTTTTTTTATGTAAATGTACATTATTTATGTGACACGGAAAAATATAACATGCATTTTTTCTTGAACAAATTTTACTCAAAAAATTGATAAATCAAGAAATTAAAAACATTCATTTTCTTGAACAAAAAAAAACATATCCAGAAAAAAGTTGGAGCATCTGGATGATGATCTTTTGAACTGGATCATCTTTTGGATTCAGATCACTTTTAGATCTGGATGAAGATCTTTAAGAACTGGAAATGAAATAGAAGATAAAGATATAAAGAGAGAGAGAGAGAGAGGGAAAAGTCATAAATAACACATTTTTACACATTTCATACCTTAAATGCCTGATTCAACTAAAAACACTTACAAAAAATGTGTAATTTTAGATAAAAAAAAAACATAAAGAGAATTTAAAAAAAGTAACAAGATTCATATCTGATTCATCGTCATCTTCGTATGTTATTCATCATCATCATCTTCATATTCATATTCATATTCATGTGCGATTTTCTTCAAGCTGCTGAATCTGGATCTTGTGAAGAGAGAGAGAGAGAGAGAAAGACATCGTGGATCTGGATCTTCAACTCTGATTCTTTGTTGCAGAAATTGTTTTTCAAAAAAATGTGGAAGGTGTGTTGAAGAAGATAGATCTGGTTAATAGAGAAAGAAAGAATGGTGTATTGAAGAAGAAAGATATTCAAAGAGAGAGAGAAAGAGAGAGAGAGAAGTGTGTGGGATGAGGTAGAGATGTGTGATGGTGATGAAGGGATGTCAGCAAAAAAAACTTCTCCTTGTCTAGTGTAAAATTCCAAAATTGCCCTTTATCTCATATTTGACATAAATGGCGTGGATGATTCTAGTCCACACAATTGGGTTTCTTGGGTTTAGTCAACTGGAGTGGGTTTTCTCCTTATAATTAGCCTATATATATATATATATATATATATATATATATATATATGGGAAGATTCATTTGAAAAGAGATTTAATGTGAGAAGAAAAAGAAGAAAGGACATAATGGTAAAACATTAAATAGTTTATAACTCCTCGCATTAATTATATTATCTCTCATTAATAAAACAATAACTTTTTATCCTACACATTTCAAATTTAATCTATATATATCTTACACTTACGGGAATTTATCCTACACACATCGAAATTTATCTTACACATTTCAAAATTTATCCTACACATACTGAAATTTATCCTACATATGTCGAAAATTGTCCTTCACCATAAATTATTTTATTTTGAAAGAGTATATTTAAAAGTGAATTACAAGTTTAATTAGTTAGCTAATTAATTACAATTATAAATTTACCTATATACCATTTTCAATAACATTAAATACACATATTAAATGAAGTAAATGGAGCATTTCTATTGGTTTAAAACTTATTCTTTTTATTCTTACATAATTTTTCTTCTCATTTGAACCCTCCAATATATATATATATATATAGGGCTTGGCTATACAAGAAACCCCATCTTTTTTAAAAAACTATGCAAACCCAATGTGAGCCATTGATTATCTCTCATCTAACTTGATCAATGGCTCTCATTATTTTGGTAAGATTTATAATTAAAAGAAATAGTATAATATACATTTGAAAGTCTGGAAGGGCATTTTCGGTAGAACAAAACCCACTTTTTGGCATTGAAAAATGACAAAACCCACTTGTGTCATCATCTCTCTCCTCTTTCTTCTAGTCAAATCTATTAATAAATTATTATCTCTCTCCTCCTTCTTCATCATGTGAAAAGAAGAAAGCTTCATAATCTTCAATGGTGATCTTCATTTGAAGATAATTTCAGCATCATGTGGTCTGAAAAAATCACAAAGACACACGCACGAGTGTGTGTGTGAGAAGAGCGATGACAAGATGAATGTTTTTAGAGAGAGAAAGTTGATGTTTTAGATAGAGAAACAACAATCTTCATCACAAAGACACACGCACGAGTGTGTGTGTGTGAAGAAGGTTTGAAGATCTTCTTCGTGTTCATCGGACGGGTATAGATCCGGTAAGTGTTCTTGAAATATCATTTCACACTTGATTTTTTGTTGAAATGGTTGTTGATATGTTTTTGTGTGCTGAAAGTGTTTTAGTAATGGTTAATGGGGTATCCATGGTTAATGTTAATATATTTTAAATAAATCAAAATCTTTAGGATGAGATTTTGAACGGGTTTTTTTGTTGGTTTGGTTGCTTGTTAGGGGCTTTTGATCTTAACAGTAGCTGTTTTTTTGTTAGTTTGGGTTGCTTGTTTGGGTTTTTGATCTGAACAGTAAGTGTTTTTTTGTTTGGTTGCTTGATTCACAGACTCAGGCCCATAACATGTGTTAAGCCCCCTGTTACAATGTTATATAACGTGTGTTGATTTACAGAAACAAACCCATAAAAATATTCAATTGAGAAGCTGGATGGATGTACGCGAAGTTAATGCGTGTTCTAGTAATGGTTAATGTTCATGTATTTTAAATAAATCCAAACCTTTAGGATGAGATTTTGAACGGGTTTTTTTGTTGGTTTGGTTGCTTGTTTTGGGCTTTTGATCTTAACAATAATTGTTTTTTTGTTGGATTGCTTGATTTACAGAGACAGTCCCATAACATGTGTTAAGCACCTGTTAGAATGATATATAACGTGTGTTGATTTACAGAAACAGATCCATAAAAGATATTGAATTGACAAGCTGGATGGATGAAGGCGACGTTAATGCGGGGACATTGAATAAGTCACATCCTTTGGGAAAGAAGTCTTCGTTCATTTATAACATGTGTTGCTGGTTCATGCTGTAACAGAACACCATGATGTAACCTGACATGTGTTCATGTATAACATGTGTTGAGCCCCTGTTAGAATGATATATAACGTGTGTTAACCTTTTGTTAATTAAAAAAAAACAAGTAATATCTATTTTATTTTTGTTGATGTTTAAAATATCCGATAATGTGGATACTGAGCGTAAAACTTGTACAAGTAATAAATGTAGAAGTTAGTATGTAACGTGTAATATGAAACGAGCCATTTATGGTAACACATGTACCGGTAATTTTGGAATATATAATATGAAACGGGTCATTTGTTTTGCACATTTTGGAATGTATAACATGTGTTAAGCCTCTGTTATAATCTTTTTGTAACCTGACATGTATTCATGTATAAGCTAGTGGTTTACAAAACACCATGATGTGTATATACTGATCTAACATGTGTTACAATTTGTCTGTTCGGAACATGTAATTGCTTAACATGTGAGAAGGGTGAAAACAGTCGACGGGGGCGATGAGTTTAATGGGGAGCTTAGTTAATATCGTAATCTTGTTGTAACCCCACTTGTATACATATGATAACATGTAAGCATCCATTATAACCCGACTTGTATTCATGTATATGAAAGTGGTTTGCAAAACATCATGATGTGCATATACTGATCGTAACACGTGAACAAGTTAATATGGAACATACAAGTTAATATCGTAACACCGTATACCTGGGATAAAGTGTGTTAACCATCTGTTATAATCTTGGTTTAACCTAACATGGTGTCATGTATAAGCTATTGGTTTCCAAAACACCATGATGTGTATATACATACTGTAACATGTGTTAAGTGACTGAAATGTATAACGTGTGTTAAGCATCTATTATAACGTTTGTAAAGACTTCCATAATGGATGAATAAACTCCAATACTAACTTAATAACAACAGAGTAAACCTGATATATCGTGTGTTAAGCCTCTATTATAACATGTCTTAAGACTTCCAGAATGGATGCATAAACTTCAATAGTAACTGTAACAGTAGAGGTACAAATATGGGCGCCTCCAACAGAAAATGTGTTAAGTCTAGACCGTTTTAACATTGTGTACTAGAGAAAACAAGAAGAGTCTCACATTACATATTACTAGTAAACAAAAATACATAGCACTAACACGTGTTACGTTGTATGGGTTTCATGTCACATGTAACACATGCATGTCCTGAAGTTCAAACTATAACACGTGTTAGTTGTGTTGTGCTGTAACATAAACATGGTCATGATCCTTAAGCATCTGATCCACGTTTGACGAAACCAACGGTCCCGATAATTGGATCTTGTTTCCCTTGTATCCATCACCATCCTAATAACAAAAAGATAAGATAACCGTTAAGTCGTTAACCAGACATAACTATTAACACATTCATAGCCAGAAAATCTTTTTCTCAAACAACATCACAAGTTTTTAGCTAAATTGCAATCTTTTTCTCAAATAATATCACAACACAGCCAAAAATCGGTTCATATGCAAACCAAGCATAACTTTTTAACACAAAAATAAAAACCTGCAAATTACATAAACATTTACCCCTTTTAAGAACCATTTTAACAAAAAAAAAAAAAAATCATGTTTCATCTCTATAACAGCCATTACACAAAAATCTATTAACAACCAGGTTTTATGACTAATTTTTGATATATTAAGTGTAAAAAAAAACTCACAGATTTAACAACTCTTAACACCTTACAATTTCAACAAATTATTTCAAACAAATCACATACAAAACAATAACCAAAATAATGATAATCAAACGAATTAATCATATATGACAACAACAACAACAACAACAACAACCTGTCGAAGAAGATCTGCATCAGAAGCTTAGCTTCAATTTCTTCAACACTTGACGGATACGCCTTCGTTTCCGTGAGTCTCCGGCGGAGCCTCGGCGGCAAGACAATGAGCATTTAATTCATCGTCAGTATGGACGTCACTGATAATGAACCTGTTGGGGAGCAGATGGCCCGACGACATTAACTCGTTCGTTGGTGGATTTATCTCCATGGACATTCATGGAGAAAGGAAGAAATGTGTAACACCCCGAAAATTTACGTCCTATAATGTATTGACACGTGTCATAAGTTTTGAACGCGTGCAAGAATGTTCTTGAAGGACTAAAGTTGACAAACAATGAAACTATGTAAATACAAGGGTTTAAAGTGTCAACAATGAATGATTATACTTTACAATAACCCTACATGATGTTTATAACCTTAAACGAATGGATCATGGATCATACAAAGCGAATTGTGAAAGAAAGTGAGAGATTACAAACTACAGGGGTTAAATGTGTCAACATGTTAAAGATATACCTCTGAGTGACCTGTTAGCAAACCCGAAACCTTGTAACGATTAATTATACTCACTAGAATGCACTATAAAAATTTCACCAAGTTTCGTTATCATATGAGAAAGTTATGATAAAATTCGTGTGCGAGGGTTAGAATCGTCAACGTTGAAAATTAGGGCTTTTCGGGTGATCACAAAGTTACCCGAGGACTTGACGAAGTGGGTATAAATATTAAAGCCCCATATGTCAATTATAAAGTCCTAGAATGCAAGAAAACCAAGTGAAAACGACCTTTCGGGGGACCAGGGACTGAAATGCAAATAACAAAAACTTGCTGAGCTGATCTTCATCACCCTCGCGTAGCGCGAGCTTGAAAGGCTTGGCAGTCGCGCTACGCGACTGCCTTGTCTGACCAGAATTGTTTGCACAGCTGTGGGTTGATGTTGTAACCGACTTTAAACCTAGTATTTCGATTCTATGGGCTGAATAAAGTGGTTTATAACTTATATAGGGCACATGTACTGATCTTGGATCATTACTTCACTCATTTGGCATCAATATGAAGGATCAAAAGTTCTTGTAAAATTCTCATATTACAACATACAACCTCATATTCACTCCTGATCATTTCTGAAGCATTCCAGCAGATCCCAAGCATTCCAAATCATCCATTAGACGTGTGTAAGTATGTCTAACCCTTCTCGATCAAGTTTTGCTTAATTTATAGCCTAGAAGTCGAACCGTCGTAAATACGGTTTGATTTAGCGATAAATCACAATCGGTCCAGAGTTTAGTCGAATCAAAAGTTGTTATAAGTTGGTATTTATATGGTTAATAAACCCCAAAAAGGGCACTCGCTGATTCGAATCCTAACTAGGTCGTTTGTCGAGTCCAAGGTTGTCCGAAAAAGTCAAGAGAAACCTTAATCGCATATTTAACAACACGGAAGGCGTGTAACCTGTTTTATCAGTCATACAACTTGAAAATAAGTATAATAACTTGTCTAAGCTTGTTTGATTCGACAACTTTATGTTTTGAACCGATTCGGAGCCGAGAGACGCAAAAGTTTGACTTTTGCTTTGACCTCAGTTCTGACCCGATTTATATAGATTTAGATATGCCTTAAAGTTCCATTAGGACCTAGTTACATGTTAGTATAATCCTCTGCGTTTATACTACCCGAATCCGTAATCGTCCGACGTTTCCGTTAAATGCCTAAATAATGACCATAATGCCCTTATGACCGCAGAACGAGATTTTAGAAAATGTAAAAGTGCAAAAGTCTTTAATACTGACTATTGAAAATGTCTGCAAAATTTCACGTCAATCGGAAGTCTAGATTAGGAGTTATGCTTAATGGCGTATTTATAAACATGTTTATTAATTAAACGGCGCCATTAGCGTAAAACCTATCTAAACTCAGTTTTGACACCAAATCTTTTACCCACTGATGTTAAATAATATTCTAGGATTTTTAAAGATTTTTAATTATTTTTAGACTGATCATAAGCTTGGATTAGCGCCTTAATTCGGTAAATACCGAATATGCCCTTTTAGGCCATAAAATGAGTTTTACAAATCCTTTTAACGCCAATCCAATTGCTAATAATTTTAAATAATAAATGTAGTGTTTTGAACTTGTTTAAATAATCAGAAAACTCAGAATACTATTTTAAACCGTGCGTCGCTTAAAACGGCCTTATACGCGTATTATACGCATAGTTTGGATTTAAAACTATTCCGACATATAAGACTTATAACCAAATGTTATAACCTGTTAAAATAAACTATTTTACTGATGTATTCAGACCCGGTTCACAGAAACTTAATTAACTTCTTTTATAATCTTTAAAATGACCAAAATACCCCTACGGGGCTTTTTATGAGATTAAACTCGTTGTGGGCATAACGGAAGGTATCCCACTGATATCACAACATATTTAAGGCATGTTAACTTAGGAAACCTGTTTAGGACTCTTACGGTTACCCGTAACGCTTATCACGCGTTCGGTTCGGTTTATGTAACTAGTTTACATAAATTAGCCGAAACGGGTCAAACCTTATCGGTTTTATCTCAAAATCCAGAATGAGTATGAAATACACATATTATACAAGTTTTCAAACTTGTCGGGTCTAAATCACATTCTATTCCGGTCTTCGCTTTATCATGCGTTTGAACCGTACCTACCTCTTGAAAACTAATCGGTCTAAGTCAAGGCTTAATTAAAGACCCGTTAGGATTCTAATAGGTTATTAAAAACCTTCGTTCCAGATTTAGGAGCCCAGTAAAAGCTATCTGTACTTGCTGATTTGATACGGCTGGGATTGAATTTATATTTAGCTCAGGTAAATACTTTTAACTTATTTCCCTATACGGGCTTGGGTACGGTATATAAAATACCGCTTGGTCGGGCGTTGAATATTTAATCTTATTATGGTTAAATGATTGAGATGTCTCCGTTTAATTTGTTTTGTTGCTTAAAGCCTTTGGGGGGTTAATGACCGTGTCCCGGATATCCCTGGCATCATTTTTCGAAATGGCCACGACCTTAGCGCTCAGGTGTAGGCGTACACCTGTCAGTGTCTCATAAATAAAGTGGTGTGTTTATTGATCTTTAACCCGGCTCGATCCGGGCTACTGAACGCATAAGAAACATGTAAATCCTGTACAAGTTTATATATTTAAATAAGTATCCCAAGTTATAAAATATTATTTGTGCCATGTGCATTCAAATCAATCATTTTCTTAAACCCTTTTCAAAATGAGTCGGTTGATTGTATTTACCAGTGTAAACTGACGTATTTTCCCAAAAAGGCTAAGTGCAGGTACTAATTGGAATTGGCTGGCTACTCCTAGCATCAATAAAGAGTCTCGCAAGCTTAGATGCCTAAAGTCTGTTGAACCATGTTATTTATTTGCGATCCGCCTGTGGATCCTTTACTTCCGTTGTAATACTTTGATGTTACACTATTACGGATTGTAATATATTTATCCTTTTGCTTCCGCTGTGCATTTATATATTGTGTTGTTTGACTATGATGTTGCCAACCACGTCACGTTACTCCCCTACCGGGCCCACCGGTAACACGTGGAAATTTGGGGTGTGACAGGTTGGTATCAGAGCCAACACTGAGTGAATTAAACACTAGCCTTTTTGTGTTTAATCTCAGTTACACAGTTGCACATTCTTGAGTCTAGACGAGAACACAGGACAAATTCAAATTTGTTTCATTTTGTCTTTATTTGGTTCCTTTGTTATTTATACGATTAGCTCTTGTATGGGCGAGTCATTTTCGATAGAAGTCCCGATTAGGGCAACCATATACTTGTTTAGATTTTTGAAGGAACGATTATATTTAAAATATCATTCCTATATTATAAGATCTACCATTATAATAAAATGGCAAAATCTAAAAGGACAAGACCTAGCCATATGTCACATTAAGACAGGGCCAAGATGGTAGTTCCACAATTAGATTCAGATCCTTATTAACACCTCAATTTAGGATTGTTCTGCGTTAAATATTAATAAGAATCTTAAGAGTGAAACCTAGCCTTAGGGTCATTTTAAGGCCGGGCCATGATGGTAAGACCTGTTTTAAAAGATTCGAATCCCTGTTAACATCTGTAAATGTGTTAACACTCCCGACAACCGTGATACGATAAAATCACCCTTGTCACCCTTATATTAGGAATTTTCCCAAAAAAAAATTTAGCGTAAATGATCAATAGGAATCATGGCTGGAAAACGTCGAAAATGAAGTACGCATCAAAACATCCATTTGGGATGTATATAAACGAGTAAAGATGAATACATGAAAAAGATAGTTTTATTTCATAACTTCTTGTCAAGACAATGAACTATGAAATTTTCCGAACCAAAGGAATCATCGATTATGTTTTAAAAATTTCCCTAGTGACAAGGTCTCTGAGCCATCATAAGTCCTTTGGAACAAGCCCTTGTGCTATATATAAAAGATGTCAGTATGACATTGGCAGTCATGACTTATGTCCCCTGTCTAATAAATATGAAGGATTATATTCCGCTTAAATGCCAAAGATGGTTATTTAAACTTAGGCAAAACATAATCAAATAAATTAAATTCTATCTATTGGCCTATATGGTTTAATTACGCCATGGCTATTTATTCATCAAATTCGACAATTCCCTATATGATTAAACAAATTGTTTCTACTTGGATAGTAGCCTTCAAAGCTTCACCATGGCTGACTCCTCTGAAGCTCACCATCATCCAGTTAATCAGAATGATGATGCAAGACTGAACTTAATAAGCACCGAGTTACAGGCTGTGATAAATACCGCCGTAAGCAACGCCATGGACCGTGTGTTGAAGGATTATAAGTGAATGTGCGATGATACCCCAAATAAAGGTTACAAAAAGAGTAAGACCGGTTCAAGCTATAACCAGTCCAAGCCAAAGGAGGCAAAACCCGCATGTAAAACCTGCAAAAGAAGACACTGGGGTCAGTGTCGATCAAATCAAAAGATAAAGCAATGTGGCATCTGTAAAAGAGCTGGCCACCAGTCCCACGAATGTAGGGATATAAAGAATGCAAATTGTCATGGCTGCGGCGAAAAGGGCCACATCAGTACTAATTGCCCTAAGGCTGCCAAGAGAAAAGCAGCTAAGCCTGGCAAGGATTTA
Source organism: Helianthus tuberosus (assembly GCA_030545235.1). Lineage (NCBI taxonomy): Eukaryota > Viridiplantae > Streptophyta > Magnoliopsida > Asterales > Asteraceae > Helianthus > Helianthus tuberosus. The sequence goes on along the minus strand of JARYGA010007902.1, from coordinate 12,419 downwards.
AAGGACAACCAGCAGTCAGGCGAAAAACCCAAATGCAAAACCTGCAAGAAACAGCATTTCGGGAAGTGCAGGAATGGATCGAACTCGCATACACAGTCGAGAACTTTTGCATGTGGGATCTGCAAGTCCAAGGAGCATAAGACCTTGGACTGCAGGAAGATGGAGGACGCAACCTGCTATGGTTGCAATGAAAGAGGGCACATTAAGACCAACTGCCCTAAGTATGCTAAAAATCTTGAGGAAGTTAAAAAGACCAAAACCGAAAACTCCCAAATGGATACTCAAGAGGCTATCCAAGATGACAAGGTCACCACAGGTACTTTCTATATCAATAACGCTCATGTTAGAGTATTATTTAATTCAGGTACAGATAAGTCTCTCATAGACAATAGATATTGTAAATCATTAAATCTGCCTGTTAACAACTCTAAGCGTTAAGTATAAAGTAAAATTGACCAATAACACCTCGGAGACTAATTCAGCAATATTAGATAGATGTTTTATGTTCATTAAGAATTACCCTTCTCCGCTGTCCTTGTTCTGTTAATAAGAGGACTCTATATAGTAATAGGTGAGGATTTGTCGCCTTGTGACCAAGCCCATATGGTGGGTGATAAGAAGCAGTTAATTATCAAGACTGTCATTTTGAAGGTTTGTTTCGGATCAGAAGATCCAAGCGGCCCGCGTAAGCCCTAGATGATACCTTACGCGGCCCGCGTCAAGCTCCCAGAAAATAAAAATGGTGAAATCGGCCGTCCCCGGAATCGAACCCGGGTCTAGGCCACACCCTTTCGCGCGCCTAGCCAACCGAGCTAGGTGCCTAGTATGTGAAAATTTCCATTCTAATTAAATATAAGCACTTGTACAATTAACTTCCTTATCAATTATCAATAATAATTTCCGTTAAGTGTCCTGTTTTAATACAGGCAATAATAAATCTTCATGAACCATAAACTTAGCAAAAATTTTATTATCATCCACAAGGTATAACTACTAAGGAGACCATAGTAACCGATTCTTATAGATCGGCAAGGAATCCTTCCGAAAATCTAAGAGCACTCTTTCTCTGCATAGAGTACGACAACATATGTTATTTTAATTATTATTATTTTTTTTCTCATTGTTTTTATCGCCTGCGAATGCCAAACTATGTTTGATAAAAGTGCCATATGAGGATTGGTGTATCCTAGTGAGTCCCATAGATTACTTCCAGGCCTGATCAGTATGGAGGTTTAATGCATGGAACCCCTGAGATATCTCAATGGTCATATTGTACCAAAGTCGACTAGTAGTATTCAAAGAAGATATCCGGAATAGAACTATCCAAATAAATATTCCTTGGTAACGGAATATGTGGACTCATAACATGAATGTATCACTTATTAGACACAAGCGTTGATGAGTGAACTGGAGCCTGAGATATGGAAATCTCTGTAACCTCCTTGTACCTTGATTATCTTCTCCTAAGTTTACCCTGTTTACCTCCCTAGAGGCAAGTAGAGTTAAGATTAACATCCCTCTTTGGGTTAGAGTGTTGTAAGAACTCCCTATTGATTATGGAATAACCGAAAACCTGATTAAGTAAATTATTAAGATAGGAGATTCATTTAGCCTAACTCAATATCCTGGGAATCCGGTATAGTCAAGTATGAAAGACGGTTCATTTTGCTTATGCATTATCACCGCCACCCTAATTAGGTAACGATTAAGAATTTGCCATCAACTGTCCAGGATCGTCGATCTGTTCGACTAACGGCAAGGATTAGCTATTCCCTACACATTAGCTAAGCAGTGGTTGGAATAACCATCTCACCTTAAAAATAAAGTTTTTCTATAAATATGGATATGTAAGTATTAAGGCTACTCCTTTGGAGACCTTGTGTAGATGAAATGTTAAATGTCTAGTGTTAGATAAAGAATTGGTAAGTCCAATTATCAAAATCTGAAAGTTGCCTGGGGGACAACAAATAAGATTATACAAATCCAAAGTCGATTGTAGGTTGCCAGTATATGGCAAGAAATCGAGGAGTTAAGAAAATAGCAAACTTCCTAAGTTCTTGTTAAGGAATATGGTTTAACAAAAGATATCACCCAGGAAGGGTGTACCAAATTTGTGAAATTATCAGGATAGTTAAGCTCTGAATATATGGAAATCATTCGAAGGAATTGAATGTATCAAGATCAAGTAGCTTGTAAGCTAAAACCTACTTAAGGAGTTTGACGGAGCTCGCAATACATTGCACAATAGTTACTAGAGGATGTGTTCCGCAAATAAGTCAAGAAGCACTATTACATAATGAGATGCAGAATTATGATATGATGAGCATCCTGTATCGATAGAGGATCGACAGGTCAAGAAGCTCCAAAAGGATACATACGCCTAATATAAGAGCCACTATGGGAGCTTGGAAAGACTCCAGATATGCTATAAAAGTTAAGTCCCTTATGCGACAAAGAGTACTTCCAGCATTTTAACAAATCTCGAGGTCGAGATTTCTTTTAAGGGGGTGAGGATGTAACACCCCGAAAATTTACGTCCTATAATGTATTGACACGTGTCATAAGTTTTGAACGCGTGCAAGAATGTTCTTGAAGGACTAAAGTTGACAAACAATGAAACTATGTAAATACAAGGGTTTAAAGTGTCAACAATGAATGATTATACTTTACAATAACCCTACATGATGTTTATAACCTTAAACGAATGGATCATGGATCATACAAAGCGAATTGTGAAAGAAAGTGAGAGATTACAAACTACAGGGGTTAAATGTGTCAACATGTTAAAGATATACCTCTGAGTGACCTGTTAGCAAACCCGAAACCTTGTAACGGTTAATTATACTCACTAGAATGCACTATAAAAATTTCACCAAGTTTCGTTATCATATGAGAAAGTTGTGATAAAATTCGTGTGCGAGGGTTAGAATCGTCAACGTTGAAAATTAGGGCTTTTCGGGTGATTACAAAGTTACCCGAGGACTTGACGAAGTGGGTATAAATATTAAAGCCCCATATGTCAATTATAAAGTCCTAGAATGCAAGAAAACCAAGTGAAAACGACCTTTCGGGGGACCGGGGACTGAAATGCAAATAACAAAAACTTGCTGAGCTGATCTTCATCACCCTCGCGTAGCGCGAGCTTGAAAGGCTTGGCAGTCGCGCTACGCGACTGCCTTGTCTGACCAGAATTGTTTGCACAGCTGTGGGTTGATGTTGTAACCGACTTTAAACCTAGTATTTCGATTCTATGGGCTGAATAAAGTGGTTTATAACTTATATAGGGCACATGTACTGATCTTGGATCATTACTTCACTCATTTGGCATCAATATGAAGGATCAAAAGTTCTTGTAAAATTCTCATATTACAACATACAACCTCATATTCACTCCTGATCATTTCTGAAGCATTCCAGCAGATCCCAAGCATTCCAAATCATCCATTAGACGTGTGTAAGTATGTCTAACCCTTCTCGATCAAGTTTTGCTTAATTTATAGCCTAGAAGTCGAACCGTCGTAAATACGGTTTGATTTAGCGATAAATCACAATCGGTCCAGAGTTTAGTCGAATCAAAAGTTGTTATAAGTTGGTATTTATATGGTTAATAAACCCCAAAAAGGGCACTCGCTGATTCGAATCCTAACTAGGTCGTTTGTCGAGTCCAAGGTTGTCCGAAAAAGTCAACAGAAACCTTAATCGCATATTTAACAACACGGAAGGCGTGTAACCTGTTTTATCAGTCATACAACTTGAAAATAAGTATAATAACTTGTCTAAGCTTGTTTGATTCGACAACTTTATGTTTTGAACCGATTCGGAGCCGAGAGACGCAAAAGTTTGACTTTTGCTTTGACCTCAGTTCTGACCCGATTTATATAGATTTAGATATGCCTTAAAGTTCCATTAGGACCTAGTTACATGTTAGTATAATCCTCTGCGTTTATACTACCCGAATCCGTAATCGTCCGACGTTTCCGTTAAATGCCTAAATAATGACCATAATGCCCTTATGACCGCAGAACGAGATTTTAGAAAATGTAAAAGTGCAAAAGTCTTTAATACTGACTATTGAAACTGTCTGCAAAATTTCACGTCAATCGGAAGTCTAGATTAGGAGTTATGCTTAATGGCGTATTTATAAACATGTTTATTAATTAAACGGCGCCATTAGCGTAAAACCTATCTAAACTCAGTTTTGACACCAAATCTTTTACCCACTGATGTTAAATAATATTCTAGGATTTTTAAAGATTTTTAATTATTTTTAGACTGATCATAAGCTTGGATTAGCGCCTTAATTCGGTAAATACCGAATATGCCCTTTTAGGCCATAAAATGAGTTTTACAAATCCTTTTAACGCCAATCCAATTGCTAATAATTTTAAATAATAAATGTAGTGTTTTGAACTTGTTTAAATAATCAGAAAACTCAGAATACTATTTTAAACCGTGCGTCGCTTAAAACGGCCTTATACGCGTATTATACGCATAGTTTGGATTTAAAACTATTCCGACATATAAGACTTATAACCAAATGTTATAACCTGTTAAAATAAACTATTTTACTGATGTATTCAGACCCGGTTCACAGAAACTTAATTAACTTCTTTTATAATCTTTAAAATGACCAAAATACCCCTACGGGGCTTTTTATGAGATTAAACTCGTTGTGGGCATAACGGAAGGTATCCCACTGATATCACAACATATTTAAGGCATGTTAACTTAGGAAACCTGTTTAGGACTCTTACGGTTACCCGTAACGCTTATCACGCGTTCGGTTCGGTTTATGTAACTAGTTTACATAAATTAGCCGAAACGGGTCAAACCTTATCGGTTTTATCTCAAAATCCAGAATGAGTATGAAATACACATATTATACAAGTTTTCAAACTTGTCGGGTCTAAATCACATTCTATTCCGGTCTTCGCTTTATCATGCGTTTGAACCGTACCTACCTCTTGAAAACTAATCGGTCTAAGTCAAGGCTTAATTAAAGACCCGTTAGGATTCTAATAGGTTATTAAAAACCTTCGTTCCAGATTTAGGAGCCCAGTAAAAGCTATCTGTACTTGCTGATTTGATACGGCTGGGATTGAATTTATATTTAGCTCAGGTAAATACTTTTAACTTATTTCCCTATACGGGCTTGGGTACGGTATATAAAATACCGCTTGGTCGGGCGTTGAATATTTAATCTTATTATGGTTAAATGATTGAGATGTCTCCGTTTAATTTGTTTTGTTGCTTAAAGCCTTTGGGGGGTTAATGACCGTGTCCCGGATATCCCTGGCATCATTTTTCGAAATGGCCACGACCTTAGCGCTCAGGTGTAGGCGTACACCTGTCAGTGTCTCATAAATAAAGTGGTGTGTTTATTGATCTTTAACCCGGCTCGATCCGGGCTACTGAACGCATAAGAAACATGTAAATCCTGTACAAGTTTATATATTTAAATAAGTATCCCAAGTTATAAAATATTATTTGTGCCATGTGCATTCAAATCAATCATTTTCTTAAACCCTTTTCAAAATGAGTCGGTTGATTGTATTTACCAGTGTAAACTGACGTATTTTCCCAAAAAGGCTAAGTGCAGGTACTAATTGGAATTGGCTGGCTACTCCTAGCATCAATAAAGAGTCTCGCAAGCTTAGATGCCTAAAGTCTGTTGAACCATGTTATTTATTTGCGATCCGCCTGTGGATCCTTTACTTCCGTTGTAATACTTTGATGTTACACTATTACGGATTGTAATATATTTATCCTTTTGCTTCCGCTGTGCATTTATATATTGTGTTGTTTGACTATGATGTTGCCAACCACGTCACGTTACTCCCCTACCGGGCCCACCGGTAACACGTGGAAATTTGGGGTGTGACAGGTTGGTATCAGAGCCAACACTGAGTGAATTAAACACTAGCCTTTTTGTGTTTAATCTCAGTTACACAGTTGCACATTCTTGAGTCTAGACGAGAACACAGGACAAATTCAAATTTGTTTCATTTTGTCTTTATTTGGTTCCTTTGTTATTTATACGATTAGCTCTTGTATGGGCGAGTCATTTTCGATAGAAGTCCCGATTAGGGCAACCATATACTTGTTTAGATTTTTGAAGGAACGATTATATTTAAAATATCATTCCTATATTATAAGATCTACCATTATAATAAAATGGCAAAATCTAAAAGGACAAGACCTAGCCATATGTCACATTAAGACAGGGCCAAGATGGTAGTTCCACAATTAGATTCAGATCCTTATTAACACCTCAATTTAGGATTGTTCTGCGTTAAATATTAATAAGAATCTTAAGAGTGAAACCTAGCCTTAGGGTCATTTTAAGGCCGGGCCATGATGGTAAGACCTGTTTTAAAAGATTCGAATCCCTGTTAACATCTGTAAATGTGTTAACACTCCCGACAACCGTGATACGATAAAATCACCCTTGTCACCCTTATATTAGGAATTTTCCCAAAAAAAAATTTAGCGTAAATGATCAATAGGAATCATGGCTGGAAAACGTCGAAAATGAAGTACGCATCAAAACATCCATTTGGGATGTATATAAACGAGTAAAGATGAATACATGAAAAAGATAGTTTTATTTCATAACTTCTTGTCAAGACAATGAACTATGAAATTTTCCGACCCAAAGGAATCATCGATTATGTTTTAAAAATTTCCCTAGTGACAAGGTCTCTGAGCCATCATAAGTCCTTTGGAACAAGCCCTTGTGCTATATATAAAAGATGTCAGTATGACATTGGCAGTCGTGACTTATGTCCCCTGTCTAATAAATATGAAGGATTATATTCCGCTTAAATGCCAAAGATGGTTATTTAAACTTAGGCAAAACATAATCAAATAAATTAAATTCTATCTATTGGCCTATATGGTTTAATTACGCCATGGCTATTTATTCATCAAATTCGACAATTCCCTATATGATTAAACAAATTGTTTCTACTTGGATAGTAGCCTTCAAAGCTTCACCATGGCTGACTCCTCTGAAGCTCACCATCATCCAGTTAATCAGAATGATGATGCAAGACTGAACTTAATAAGCACCGAGTTACAGGCTGTGATAAATACCGCCGTAAGCAACGCCATGGACCGTGTGTTGAAGGATTATAAGCGAATGTGCGATGATACCCCAAATAAAGGTTACAAAAAGAGTAAGACCGGTTCAAGCTATAACCAGTCCAAGCCAAAGGAGGCAAAACCCGCATGTAAAACCTGCAAAAGAAGACACTGGGGTCAGTGTCGATCAAATCAAAAGATAAAGCAATGTGGCATCTGTAAAAGAGCTGGCCACCAGTCCCACGAATGTAGGGATATAAAGAATGCAAACTGTCATGGCTGCGGCGAAAAGGGCCACATCAGTACTAATTGCCCTAAGGCTGCCAAGAGAAAAGCAGCTAAGCCTGGCAAGGATTTAAAGGACAACCAGCAGTCAGGCGAAAAACCCAAATGCAAAACCTGCAAGAAACAGCATTTCGGGAAGTGCAGGAATGGATCGAACTCGCATACACAGTCGAGAACTTTTGCATGTGGGATCTGCAAGTCCAAGGAGCATAAGACCTTGGACTGCAGGAAGATGGAGGACGCAACCTGCTATGGTTGCAATGAAAGAGGGCACATTAAGACCAACTGCCCTAAGTATGCTAAAAATCTTGAGGAAGTTAAAAAGACCAAAACCGAAAACTCCCAAATGGATACTCAAGAGGCTATCCAAGATGACAAGGTCACCACAGGTACTTTCTATATCAATAACGCTCATGTTAGAGTATTATTTAATTCAGGTACAGATAAGTCTCTCATAGACAATAGATATTGTAAATCATTAAATCTGCCTGTTAACAACTCTAAGCGTTAAGTATAAAGTAAAATTGACCAATAACACCTCGGAGACTAATTCAGCAATATTAGATGGATGTTTTATGTTCATTAAGAATTACCCTTCTCCGCTGTCCTTGTTCTGTTAATAAGAGGACTCTATATAGTAATAGGTGAGGATTTGTCGCCTTGTGACCAAGCCCATATGGTGGGTGATAAGAAGCAGTTAATTATCAAGACTGTCATTTTGAAGGTTTGTTTCGGATCAGAAGATCCAAGCGGCCCGCGTAAGCCCTAGATGATACCTTACGCGGCCCGCGTCAAGCTCCCAGAAAATAAAAATGGTGAAATCGGCCGTCCCCGGAATCGAACCCGGGTCTAGGCCACACCCTTTCGCGCGCCTAGCCAACCGAGCTAGGTGCCTAGTATGTGAAAATTTCCATTCTAATTAAATATAAGCACTTGTACAATTAACTTCCTTATCAATTATCAATAATAATTTCCGTTAAGTGTCCTGTTTTAATACAGGCAATAATAAATCTTCATGAACCATAAACTTAGCAAAAATTTTATTATCATCCACAAGGTATAACTACTAAGGAGACCATAGTAACCGATTCTTATAGATCGGCAAGGAATCCTTCCGAAAATCTAAGAGCACTCTTTCTCTGCATAGAGTACGACAACATATGTTATTTTAATTATTATTATTTTTTTTCTCATTGTTTTTATCGCCTGCGAATGCCAAACTATGTTTGATAAAAGTGCCATATGAGGATTGGTGTATCCTAGTGAGTCCCATAGATTACTTCCAGGCCTGATCAGTATGGAGGTTTAATGCATGGAACCCCTGAGATATCTCAATGGTCATATTGTACCAAAGTCGACTAGTAGTATTCAAAGAAGATATCCGGAATAGAACTATCCAAATAAATATTCCTTGGTAACGGAATATGTGGACTCATAACATGAATGTATCACTTATTAGACACAAGCGTTGATGAGTGAACTGGAGCCTGAGATATGGAAATCTCTGTAACCTCCTTGTACCTTGATTATCTTCTCCTAAGTTTACCCTGTTTACCTCCCTAGAGGCAAGTAGAGTTAAGATTAACATCCCTCTTTGGGTTAGAGTGTTGTAAGAACTCCCTATTGATTATGGAATAACCGAAAACCTGATTAAGTAAATTATTAAGATAGGAGATTCATTTAGCCTAACTCAATATCCTGGGAATCCGGTATAGTCAAGTATGAAAGACGGTTCATTTTGCTTATGCATTATCACCGCCACCCTAATTAGGTAACGATTAAGAATTTGCCATCAACTGTCCAGGATCGTCGATCTGTTCGACTAACGGCAAGGATTAGCTATTCCCTACACATTAGCTAAGCAGTGGTTGGAATAACCATCTCACCTTAAAAATAAAGTTTTTCTATAAATATGGATATGTAAGTATTAAGGCTACTCCTTTGGAGACCTTGTGTAGATGAAATGTTAAATGTCTAGTGTTAGATAAAGAATTGGTAAGTCCAATTATCAAAATCTGAAAGTTGCCTGGGGGACAACAAATAAGATTATACAAATCCAAAGTCGATTGTAGGTTGCCAGTATATGGCAAGAAATCGAGGAGTTAAGAAAATAGCAAACTTCCTAAGTTCTTGTTAAGGAATATGGTTTAACAAAAGATATCACCCAGGAAGGGTGTACCAAATTTGTGAAATTATCAGGATAGTTAAGCTCTGAATATATGGAAATCATTCGAAGGAATTGAATGTATCAAGATCAAGTAGCTTGTAAGCTAAAACCTACTTAAGGAGTTTGACGGAGCTCGCAATACATTGCACAATAGTTACTAGAGGATGTGTTCCGCAAATAAGTCAAGAAGCACTATTACATAATGAGATGCAGAATTATGATATGATGAGCATCCTGTATCGATAGAGGATCGACAGGTCAAGAAGCTCCAAAAGGATACATACGCCTAATATAAGAGCCACTATGGGAGCTTGGAAAGACTCCAGATATGCTATAAAAGTTAAGTCCCTTATGCGACAAAGAGTACTTCCAGCATTTTAACAAATCTCGAGGTCGAGATTTCTTTTAAGGGGGTGAGGATGTAACACCCCGAAAATTTACGTCCTATAATGTATTGACACGTGTCATAAGTTTTGAACGCGTGCAAGAATGTTCTTGAAGGACTAAAGTTGACAAACAATGAAACTATGTAAATACAAGGGTTTAAAGTGTCAACAATGAATGATTATACTTTACAATAACCCTACATGATGTTTATAACCTTAAACGAATGGATCATGGATCATACAAAGCGAATTGTGAAAGAAAGTGAGAGATTACAAACTACAGGGGTTAAATGTGTCAACATGTTAAAGATATACCTCTGAGTGACCTGTTAGCAAACCCGAAACCTTGTAACGGTTAATTATACTCACTAGAATGCACTATAAAAATTTCACCAAGTTTCGTTATCATATGAGAAAGTTGTGATAAAATTCGTGTGCGAGGGTTAGAATCGTCAACGTTGAAAATTAGGGCTTTTCGGGTGATCACAAAGTTACCCGAGGACTTGACGAAGTGGGTATAAATATTAAAGCCCCATATGTCAATTATAAAGTCCTAGAATGCAAGAAAACCAAGTGAAAACGACCTTTCGGGGGACCGGGGACTGAAATGCAAATAACAAAAACTTGCTGAGCTGATCTTCATCACCCTCGCGTAGCGCGAGCTTGAAAGGCTTGGCAGTCGCGCTACGCGACTGCCTTGTCTGACCAGAATTGTTTGCACAGCTGTGGGTTGATGTTGTAACCGACTTTAAACCTAGTATTTCGATTCTATGGGCTGAATAAAGTGGTTTATAACTTATATAGGGCACATGTACTGATCTTGGATCATTACTTCACTCATTTGGCATCAATATGAAGGATCAAAAGTTCTTGTAAAATTCTCATATTACAACATACAACCTCATATTCACTCCTGATCATTTCTGAAGCATTCCAGCAGATCCCAAGCATTCCAAATCATCCATTAGACGTGTGTAAGTATGTCTAACCCTTCTCGATCAAGTTTTGCTTAATTTATAGCCTAGAAGTCGAACCGTCGTAAATACGGTTTGATTTAGCGATAAATCACAATCGGTCCAGAGTTTAGTCGAATCAAAAGTTGTTATAAGTTGGTATTTATATGGTTAATAAACCCCAAAAAGGGCACTCGCTGATTCGAATCCTAACTAGGTCGTTTGTCGAGTCCAAGGTTGTCCGAAAAAGTCAACAGAAACCTTAATCGCATATTTAACAACACGGAAGGCGTGTAACCTGTTTTATCAGTCATACAACTTGAAAATAAGTATAATAACTTGTCTAAGCTTGTTTGATTCGACAACTTTATGTTTTGAACCGATTCGGAGCCGAGAGACGCAAAAGTTTGACTTTTGCTTTGACCTCAGTTCTGACCCGATTTATATAGATTTAGATATGCCTTAAAGTTCCATTAGGACCTAGTTACATGTTAGTATAATCCTCTGCGTTTATACTACCCGAATCCGTAATCGTCCGACGTTTCCGTTAAATGCCTAAATAATGACCATAATGCCCTTATGACCGCAGAACGAGATTTTAGAAAATGTAAAAGTGCAAAAGTCTTTAATACTGACTATTGAAACTGTCTGCAAAATTTCACGTCAATCGGAAGTCTAGATTAGGAGTTATGCTTAATGGCGTATTTATAAACATGTTTATTAATTAAACGGCGCCATTAGCGTAAAACCTATCTAAACTCAGTTTTGACACCAAATCTTTTACCCACTGATGTTAAATAATATTCTAGGATTTTTAAAGATTTTTAATTATTTTTAGACTGATCATAAGCTTGGATTAGCGCCTTAATTCGGTAAATACCGAATATGCCCTTTTAGGCCATAAAATGAGTTTTACAAATCCTTTTAACGCCAATCCAATTGCTACTAATTTTAAATAATAAATGTAGTGTTTTGAACTTGTTTAAATAATCAGAAAACTCAGAATACTATTTCAAACCGTACGTCGCTTAAAACGGCCTTATACGCGTATTATACGCATAGTTTGGATTTAAAACTATTCCGACATATAAGACTTATAACCAAATGTTATAACCTGTTAAAATAAACTATTTTACTGATGTATTCAGACCCGGTTCACAGAAACTTAATTAACTTCTTTTATAATCTTTAAAATGACCAAAATACCCCTACGGGGCTTTTTATGAGATTAAACTCGTTGTGGGCATAACGGAAGGTATCCCACTGATATCACAACATATTTAAGGCATGTTAACTTAGGAAACCTGTTTAGGACTCTTACGGTTACCCGTAACGCTTATCACGCGTTCGGTTCGGTTTATGTAACTAGTTTACATAAATTAGCCGAAACGGGTCAAACCTTATCGGTTTTATCTCAAAATCCAGAATGAGTATGAAATACCCATATTATACAAGTCTTCAAACTTGTCGGGTCTAAATCACATTCTATTCCGGTCTTCGCTTTATCATGCGTTTGAACCGTACCTACCTCTTGAAAACTAATCG
>JARYGA010007901.1:0-63645 GCA_030545235.1 Helianthus tuberosus | reverse complement strand
ACTCTTCTATTTATAGCCAAAGTTTGGGCCGGGAAAACCTGTTATTGAAATGTTGACGGAAAATGCTAACTCCGTAAGCGGTTATTTTTCCCTCCATTGATGATTTGACGGACGTGAGAGCACACGAATCATGATCTGTTGATCAATGGTTGGGGAATTGCCACATGTAAAGTGGGCAAGTGAAGATTTCTCTTCAATTCCATGCCATCATCGTGACTTCAGAGGAGCCTGGGATGATGACACATGGCCAGACGGTTATAACCGTCTGGTGGTGCACGATCGAGCCTTCTGAGAAGATTACAGCTGTAATCTAGTATGGCTTCTTACCATATGGTATCAGTAAAGAGAATAATATCCAATTCTGGGCATTATTTAAGCGGGAGTGTAGAATAGGATTTTTATCCTTATCTGTTATGGGGAGAGGCGCAAGGATCCGTTAGTTTCCTTTTGGCGCGCAGATGTTACTTGTTGTTTTTCTTCTGAGTTCTTCTTTGTTGGACCAGTGCGCGGCCGCGCAAGGTCTAAAGAAGGCTAAAAGGATGAAGTTGTGGTATGGTCCAAGTACTCGAAACGAGGTTTTTGGGACCTTACCCCTTCAAGTCCCCCCATTCTAGTGTTGCTCTTATGCAAATAAGTGGAGTACTGGACTATGAGAGAGAGGTGCTTTTTGCTGTAGGGTTTTTGGCACGAAAGTGGAGAATCTTCTAGGATAAGATACTCTTGCTCATTATTCTGATTTTGAAAATCTTAACTTTAGAAAGGTGGAAATCTTACGAAGGAAGATATTTGCGTCTTTTATTCTGCACTGTTGCCTCGAGTGAAGGGCTTTTTTAATTATGAGCTGACTATTGCTCACGTCATTGTAAAATTATGACTTGCATTGCTTCTTCATCTTCTAACTGAACTGTAGCTCTGGGAATGTGTGAGGACTGTGTCAGGTAGTTTTTAATGTGATGTGACGTTTGCAGTGGGAGCGTCGTTTCTAAGGCACTGATTTGACGCTTAATCATCACGATCCTTCTTTCAATGCTGACACCATCCTTCTTCGGTCTATATATTCATATTGGATGTGGGGTTTTTTCCAATTTGGGGAAAATGAGGATTAGACGACAGCCTCGACGCCGGAAAACGTCCAAAATTCTGAAAACCTTGGATGCTGCTGACGGTCTCCTTCTTCTCTCCGGCTCACTGGTTGGTCCTACCACCGGTGATGAGGTTTTCAAGGTGTAAGTCTTGCTGATTCTTCAAGGAATCGAATCTTCTCTCGTCTTGTAGATGACAACAATGGGGGAGTCACCAGGTTGTCGGCACATCTTGTGTCTCAAGCACTTCCGGCTGATTGGAGGGGCCGGTGTTCTATTGTGTACCAACGGCGCCGCCGTGGTGTTCCTGCTACTCTGCCGGCCGTGGCTCCGACCGGTGAGGAAGTTGTTGCTGCTGAAGATGATGGGAGGGAATGCTAACCCCTAGACTGTTGATACACCTTCTTCCTGAGTATGATGAAATTTTTTATACTCCGTTTGGTGTTTTGTGTAGCTAGTTTGATTTGTGGTTAGAATTTTGATGCACTGCTGTGCTTTTTGTAAATGTTTGTTAAAGTGCTTTTGTTGCACTAGTAACTTCTTGATGCACTGCTGTGCATGCTTGTTTTGGTAATTATAAGTTGTGTTTGGATTACAATATGTTGCATGTGTATAATTACTTTATTTAGGTAGACCGAATGAGACGTAAGTCTAGAATGTGCACGCAGTTGTGCTTATTTAGACCGTTCATGAGGCGTACAATGTTTACCATATTGTTTTCGCATGTACCAAAGGAATTATATGCAATTTGTAACAAATAATAACATGTAAAGATAATGTTTGCATTAATAGGGCGCGGGGCCTGTAATACAAAGTGAAATGAAAAAAAAATACATTGCCTGTATTAAGTCTGGCTTTTTTGAATAGCTTTGCTATATGTAACACCTGCGCAGCTGCTGTGTGTTCCAGGTGCGAGGAACAGTTGTTCCGTCGATTCTTTTGAGAGTGTACGCCCCTTTGCCCATGACTTCGTTGATAATGTACGGTCCTTCCCATTTTGGCGCTAACTTGCCTGGTTTTTCCGCATTGGATGCTTCATTGTCGCGCAGGACGAAGTCTCCTGGGATGAAGGTACATATCCGAACGCGCGCGTTGTAATATTTTTCAAGTTTAGATTTATACCTTGCCTCTGCAATGGCCGCGTTTTCGCGCCTTTCCTCGAGGAGGTCTAGATCCATCCTTCGTTCTTTTTCGTTGTATTGTTTCTCCATGGCAAGAATGCGCGGTGATGGAAGGCCGATTTCAGCTCGGATTACCGCCTCTGATCCGTATACAAGGCTGAATGGGGTTTCTCCCGTACTGGTCTTTGGCATGGTGCGATGAGCCCACAAGATGCTAGGGAGCTCATCTACCCATCCTCTGCGTGCCATCCCCAATCTCGCCTTGATGCCATCAACGACTTGTTTATTTATACTTTCGACCTGCCCATTTGCTTGTGGGTGTGCCACAGAAGCAAAGTTGTGCTCGATCTTCATTTCTTTAAACCACTTCTGGAGGTCTTCTGAGGCGAAATTTGTTCCATTATCCGAAATGATGCGCAAGGGCAATCCGAACCGACAGATGATATGTTCCCATATAAACTTGCGGATTACCACCCACTTAGTGAAGTAGTCAACCGCCACAATAATGAACTTGACTGCGCCCGGCGCATCAGGAAAAGGGCCGACAAGGTCTATACCCCACTGTTGAAAAGGCCAGGCGGAAGTGACCGGTACCAGTGGATTTTTTGGACGGAGGGTCTTTGGCGCATGATGCTGGCAAGCTGCGCATTTACGTAATAATTCCACCGCGTCCACATGCATCCCTGGCCAGTAATAGCCAGCATTCATTATTTTTGCTACTACCATACGCGGCCCGGCGTGTATCCCACATAATCCTTCGTGGATTTCTCTAACTAAGTACTGCGCATCTGTTTTGTTGACACAACGTAGGAGTGGTCCCATAAATGACTTCCAGTATAAGATACTGTCTGCTATTTCGTAATTTATCGCTTTGTTCTGGATCTTCCTAGCTTTCGCTTTTCCTTCCAGAAGTTTACCATGATGTAGGTACATGATGATCGGGGACATCCAAGATGGGTTGCCGACCTCAATGATGTTTACTTGTTTAAGAGGAATGGAAGGATTGGACAATACCTCGATGTGCACTTCCTTTGCTAGATGTTTGAAACTGGTGGCGGCCAGTTTGCTTAATGCGTCCGCATGCTTATTTTAACTTCTGTTTATGTGGATTATCTTGAACGTTTGGAATTGGCTGATAAGCATTTCCAGGTATAACGCCATGGTTTCACCCTTTGCATCGTAGTGCCCATTAACTTGCTCAGCCACTAGCTTTGAATCGACGTGAGCTTCAAGATTTTTTGCTCCCATTTTAAGTTCCAAACGGAGGCCTGCTAGAAACACTTCATATTCTGCCTCGTTGTTTGTGCTCTTGAAATCCAAGCGTATCGCGTATGTAAGCTCGTGATCGTTTGGGCTAACCAATCGAAGGCCTGCACCTGCACCATCGTCATTAGAAGCCCCGTCTATGTGCAACGTCCAAACCCTATCGTCGAAGACTGGAATAGGGTTCTGGATCGCCTCACATTCCTGCACTTTGTCTATGGGAACTTCTGTGGCGAAGTCTGCTAAAACTTGCCCTTTGATTGCTGGTCGAGGTCTATATAGGATATTGTATCCTCCTAGCTCGATGGTCCATTTAGCCAATCTCCCCGCGACATCGGGTTTGGACAGAATTTGGCCTAAGTGATAATTAGTGAGAACTGTAATAACATGACCAGAGAAATACCGGCATAGTCGTCGTGATGCATGTACTAGCGCGAGGACCAGTTTTTCTATCATCGAGTAGCGCGTCTCTGGTCCAGTTAGCATCTTGCTAATGTAGTATATCGGGGTCTGAACGTTCTCCCTCTCTACCATTAACACTGCGCCAACCGCTACCTCTGCTGCGGACAGGTACAAGATTAGCGGTTCTTTCTCTCGCGGTGCTGTTAATGTTGGTAACTGGATTAAACATTCCTTCATTTGCTTGAAGGCTGTTTCCGCTTCTGGTGTCCACTGAAAATGGCTTTTCTTGGCACAATGGCGCAGTGTGCTAATGAATGGATAAGATTTCGCAGCTTGATTTGCCAAGAATCTGTTCAAGGCTGCTAATCGTCCCGCGAGTCGTTGCATTTCTTTCACTGTTGCAGGTGACGACATTAGCTGGATGGCTTGTACTTTCTCCGGGTTGACCTTAAAACCGTCTCTAGTTACTATGAACCCCAAAAATTTTCCCTCTTCCATTCCGAAAGAGCACTTTGTTTGGTTAAGTTTTCGATTGACGCTGCGCAAGGAATTGAACGTGCGCTGAATGTTTGCGAGCATGGTCTCTTCTTCTTGGCTCATGATGACGAGGTCATCCATGTAAACTTCGACTGTTTTACCAATGTCTTCCCGAAGACTGTATCCATTAAGCGCTGATAAGTAGCTCCTGCATTGCGGAGACCAAAGGGCATTTTCGTATAGCAAAAGATGCCTTTGTCTGTACAAAAGACTGTTTTGTCTTTGTCTTCCTCTTTCATCTGGACTTGATGATAGCCCTTGTAACAGTCTAGAAAACACTTCCAGCGGAAGGACGCTAGAGAGTCAACTTTCTTGTCTATTTCGGGTATCGCGTAACAATCCTTAGGGCAGGCTTTATTGAGGTCTTTGAAGTCGACGCACATGAGCCACCCGCCATTGTGTTTTTGAACCATTACTGGGTTGGCGACCCAAGTCTGGTATTGTACTTCGCGCAGGATCCCGGCGTTGAGTAACTCTGTCACTTGCTCGTTCATTGCTTCTGCCTTTTCTGCGTTGAGACTGCATCTTCCTTGCGCGACAGGTTCTGCTGAGGGTCGGACGTTCAAACAGTGCTGCGCTATGTCTCGTGGTACCCCAGTCATGTCTGCTGGGCACCAGGCAAAGATGTCTTTGTTATTTGAAAGTAACTCCTTCAACTGTATTCGTATCACCGGTGAAATAGCGTGCCCTAGTAAGATGGTCTGCTCTGGATACTCTTCGTTGACAACCCATTTTTCTAGTTCGTTTGATGTTGAAGGTTTGGCAACTTTTGCTGGTGGCTCATCGTCTACGTACATGACTTCCTTGCTGGAATACAGAATTGCTACTCCGGTTTCCGTTGGAAAGCCGCAAGCAGCATGCGGTATGGAGGTAATCATGCTGAATTCTCTCTACGATCGTCTTACCAGCAGTACATCATGGCACGATGTTGCTGGCATAACCATGAAATTTACTGTGACTGTGCGCGAATGTTCGCCATCTGAGAGAGTCACAGGAAATGCAATTTGTCCCAATGGGAAAACAGCTTCGTTGCAGAAACCAGTGAGAGGAAAATCAACTGGCTCTAAACGTGCTTTATCTTCTGGATCAAGTTGCTTGAAACATTGTTCATAGATTATATCCATCGAACTTCCTGGATCTATGAACATGTAGTCGGTCCTGTAGTGGCCGAAGATACCGGTGATAATTACTGGACGTTCTTCCTGATGACCTCCGGGGACGACAGGAAATATAACTTACTGCTCTCTCCAATGCTGATTATGGCTTCGTTTGTTTGGCCTTCAAGAGGGACCTCCTTGCACCATGTTTATCTGCTTTGGTTCGGCTTCCTGGTGATTGGTATCTTTTGATTTTCGTATCATCTCGTCATGACTACTAGATTGGATGTCCCACTGACAGGGTATCTGTGGGTCCAATACTGTAGTGCCAAAATTACCTTTACTTTCTTCCAGACTATCAGATCTGATATTTGGTAACTCAGATCTGCTGTTTTGTGTAAAAATTTGGTTCATAGCGATCTGGAATCTGTTGAACCAGTACTCTGGAGTTATTTCCAGAAGTAGATCTGAACGGTTATGAACTCCCATGGAGTCATTTCCTTCCGAATGACTGTTGTTGCTTCCTTTATTTCCCATGATTCCGTCGGTCTGGACATCTCGGGTTGCAAAACCCTTGAATTCAGATCGAGGACATGATGGGTGAAGTGATGAATTCTCTGCCATATGAAACAGTGGATGAAGAAAAAATGAATCGAAATGAGAAAAAACGGATGAAACTGAGGAATCGGTGGGCGCCAATGAAGAAACACTGGTTAAATGACCAGAATCAGATAAACCAGGGGGTTAGGTTCTGCATAAAAGGGTTGGTTTCTTCTCGATCGGTTCAGGGGTGACGGATCTTCTCTTCTTCTCGATAGCTGCAAAATAGACACCGTTAGACTCGCCACAGGGAGAATGGGGGTTCTCTCCGTGACCACCCTCCGGCGTGAGAATAAGTATCGGTATATGAAGAAGAAGTATATGTGAAGTGAATGTAACTTGAAGATTGTACCTGAATTACTCTTCTATTTATAGCCGAAGTTTGGGCGGGAAAACCTGTTATTGAAATGTTAACGGAAAATGCTAACTCCGTAAGCGGTTATTTTTCCCTCCATTGATGATTTGACGGACGTGAGAGCACACGGATCGCGATCTGTTGATCAATGGTTGGGGAATTGCCACGTGGAAAGTGGGTAAGTGAAGATTTCTCTTCAATTCCATGCCATCATCGTGACTTCAGAGGAGCCTAGGATGATGACACGTGGCCAGACGGTTATAACCGTCTGGTGGTGCACGATCGAGCCTTCTAGAAGATTACAACTGTAATCTAGTATGGTTTCTTACCATGTGGTATCAGTAAAGAGAATAATATCCAAGTCTGGGCATTATTTAAGCGGGAGTGTAGAATAGGATTTTTATCCTTATCTGTTATGGGGAGAGGCGCAAGGATCCGTTAGTTTCCTTTTGGCGCGCAGATGTTACTTGTTGTTTTTCTTCTGAGTTCTTCTTTGTTGGACCAGTGCGCGACCGCGCAAGGTCTAAAGAAGGCTAAAAGGATGAAGTTGTGGTATGGTCTAAGTACTCGAAATGAGGTTTTTGGGACCTTACCCCTTCAGGCAATTTATGTAATTCGTGGTACCATTTATGAGAAATTTTCTTTTGAAATTACATTTGTTATCATACATGTATATACATCATATCATTCATCAAACAATCATTTCAATTTATAATTGATCTGCCAATAAATCTCAAAAGACCGTCTTAACGGTACAACCTAGCCCATATGTCAATATAGACATGGCTGTGATGGTAAAACCCACTTAAGATGATAAATCCATGTTAACATCCAAGAACATGTTAGCACTCCTAACAAATGTGATTCGAGAAAATCACACTAGTCATCTTAATACTTGGAGTCTTCCAGTTTTCCTTATTTAGCCAAATGATTTATTAAATCATGACTGATAACATCAATGAGATGATTATATTAAAACATCCACTAAGTGATGCCATTGCTTCGCCTTCGGGTCAAACTATTTCAACTACACATCAATGACAGTAGTAGTCTATGACGCTCTGTCAAGAAAGGTGAAGAACTGTGTTCAAACCTTAATGCCTCGATCCAATAAGATCATGGCCTATAATTTAAAACTGTCCTTGTGACAAGGCCTTTTGTGCCACCCTAAAGTTCTTAATGGTTTTATAACCTAGACTAACTATGATGAAAAGTTTAAATAAATATACTTCAAAACTAATCAACAAATTAACCAATGTGGTCTATTTTACCATGGTTAATGAATCACAGAATATGATGATTCAATATAAGACCACTGAATAAGTTGTTGTCAATTGTTTTATAGCATTCAAACTCCACCATGGTTGACTCAGATGAAGCTAACAGACATCCTAATGAAAGGAATGATAATACAAGATTAAACGTAATGGGTGCTGATCTGCAAGCTATGATAGACAATGCTGTAACTAAAGCTGTTGGCAGAGTATTTGGAGGGTCAGGTGCCACACGCACCAAGACTCAATCAGTAGCTCATTCTAAGCCTCCTTCCAAAACGCATACATCTAAAAAGGACGACTCTCAACATTCGTCAAATCAGAAAAGTCAACCATCCAAGAAGATAGTGTTTGACCAGGAACCACGTTCCAAGACTTGTTTTTATAAGTACTTTGTCTCTTGTAAACCAAGAGACTTCACTGGGGAAAAAAGGTGCCATTGATTGTATGAAATGGCTAGACGAGATGGAGACATTTGTTGACATTAGTGGGTGTGCTGAGCAGGATATTGTAAAGTTTGTTTCTCAGTCTTTTAAGGGTGATGCCCTGGCTTGGTGGAAGGCACTGATACAGGCCACGGGGAAAATTCCACTTTATAATCTGTCATGGGATAAATTTGTTAATATGATAAGAGAAACTTTTTTCCCACAACATGAAGTAGAAAGAGTTGAAGCTGATTTCATAACCTTGGTTATGAAAAACTTAGATTGTCAAGCATATGTTACTAGCTTCAACTCTATGTCTCGATTGGTACCTTATTTGGTTACACCAAAGCCAAAGCGTATTGCACGCTTTATTGGTGGATTGGCTCCTGAGGTAAAGGGTCATGTGAAGGCTTCAAAGCCTGCAACCTACCGATCAGCGGTAGATCTGTCTTTGACCCTGACTTTGGATTGGTTATCATTTAACCAAGCCCAAATTGCCTGTGCTAAGAAGCAAGTTATCATTAAAACCCCTTCTGGTGAATCAATCACCATTCAAGGAGATACGCACCATGGATTGCCTGATCAATCAATCACTATTTAAGGCATCCAAATGTTTGAAGAACGGTCGTGTCATTTACATGGCACAAGTGAATGTAGATGCACCAAATCCCAAGATAGAAGATATCCCTGTTATTTCAGAATACCCAGACGTTTTCCCTGAAGAACTACCTGGTTTGCCTCCTGAGAGGCAAGTAGAGTTCAGAATTGATATTAAACCTGGAGCAGCACCAGTCGCACGAGCTCCTTATCGTTTGGCACCGACCAAAATGAAGGAATTAAGAATCCAGTTGGATGATCTATTGGAGAAAGGTTTTATTCAACCAAGCTCGTCCCCTTGGGGAGCGCCTATTTTATTTGTAAAGAAGAAGGATGGTCAATGCGTCTATGCATTGATTATCGTGATCTAAACAAAGTAACAATTAAGAACCGCTATCCGTTGCCCAGGATCGATGATCCGTTTGATCAGTTACAAGGGCAAGTTTCTTCTCAAAGATCAATCTAAGGTCGGGATATCATCAATTAAAGGTCAGAATCGAAGACATACACAAGACCGCGTTCAGAACAAGATATGGCCACTAAGAGTTCTTGGTGATGCCTTTTGGGCTCACTAACGCACCTGCCGCATTCATGGATCTCATGAATCGAGTCTGCAAGCTGTATTTGGACAAGTTTGTCATTGTTTTCATTGATGACATACTTATTTATTCTAAGAGTCAAGCTGATCACGAGAAACATCTCCGATGCTGTAACACCCCAAAACCCGAATGTTTACATTCGTTAAATGTTCTAATATGGTACATCAAGAAATAAATAACGAGGTTATTTGTCCTAGTTAAAAGTATGGTAGAAACAAATAAGGAATGAAAGTTATGTCAATTCTAATTAGTGACAAAACTTGAGGGACCAAAAAGGTTAGGATGGAAAGATGGGTTTTTTATTTATGAAAATCAACACACACAAACACACACATTCGTGTGTTCTAGAAATGAGCAGGAGCTCTCATGAGAGCTCAAGAAACCCTAAACGTGAAGAATCATCAAATTGAAGGGCAAATCAAGGTCTAAATTCATGAATGAACACGGATTAATGATCACCTTCTCATGGGGATCGTAAGGTATGTCTTAAAGATTTCATTGGTGATCTTTCACGAAGTGGGTTATGATGTAAGTTGCGAATTTGTATGAAATTGGGAATGGGTGTGTGTTAGAATCATCATACAGAACATGGATTATGCATGGTTTAGGTTAATTTGATGTTTAGGGGTGAAACCCGTTTGTAATGGTGAAGATGATGGCATGGGTGAATCATCCATGTCCAAATTCTTGCTTATTATTGATGTATTTTGATATATATGATAGATTCTTGTTAGAAGAACTGAAAGAAATGTGATGCTAATATGTTTGATGTTCATGCATGGATGATTTATGTTGATTAGTAGAAGGATTTGGATGAATTATGTATGAGATTAGGAGATTGTGCATGAACTAGTTGTACTTTATGTTTAGAAGGTAGTACATACACCAAGGGTATGATGATATTATGAAGAACTTAAGTTTAGATCACTAGTAAGTGATTAATAATGTAGTTATGAAGTGGGTTTTAGATAATGTGATGTAAATTGATGATTTACTTATGTTAATGATGTTTGGAATCAAACATGTGTGTGAATGTTTAAAGAAATCGGATAAGAAATGATAGATTAGCATGTTATAAGGTTGAATGATAAATTCCATATAAGATCCGTGTAATGAAGAGGTTGTGATGAATTATGAATAAGCTAACTATCTTGAGAATGATATATCATAGTTGATGCTTGATAAGCAACATGGAAGCTTGGGAAAGAAGCGGGTCAAATGGAACTTATGTGCACGGGAAGCGTACTCGGATGCAAAGTAAGTAAAACTTACACCCCTTTTTGTAGAATATCTATTCAATGTTTATATTACAAACATGGTAAGTAAATATGTGAATTATGATGTTCCGACAAGTCTTGGTATGGGTCGGAACATGTGGTTATGATAAGAAACTAAGTTGATGGTTAAAAGGGTAAAAGGGGCATTATGATAATTTTGGTTGCAAGTTAACGAAGTAATAAGTTACATGGATGGGATGATGAATAACTAACATCCCACAAGGATAAAATGGACATTTAGACTTAACGGGTCAAACGGTGAAGATGTCACCCTTTGGCGTTATCGACTAATGAATTTCTTTGTTAAGTATTATGAATTTGTAGAATGTATAGAAAAAGGATTTGCGTTGCTATTTTCTAGCAATTCAGCGGATGAAGTATTAGAACGGGTCATAGCTTTGATCCGAGCCAGGTATGTGCAATTACCATTGTAGATAAGTCGCATGATCGGTAATTTATGAAATGAAGTCTTTAGTAGTAAAGGATGGGTCAAAGTTGACAAAAACGCCCTTGACGGGTAAAACGAGCAAATGGTCCTAAAAGTTGATTACAAACAAGCTATTGATTAAATGAATGTTTTGAAAAAGTAAGAAAGCGAGAAGTATGATTTTCGTAAGCTAAGGACCTTAAAATGCGCAAATACCCTTAACGGGTCAAAATAAGCTCTTGAGCGAAAATGGGTCAAGAGGATGCAAAACATCCGAGAACTTAATCTTTTATGATAGACAATGGTGAAACTATAGGGTTCATGAGGAATTTAGGTCAAACGATCAAGTTATGTTGATGAATGCATGAACGGGTCGAATAAGTGAAAGCGAGTATATAAAGCCGAGAACTTAAGTGAATATTTTCCTTAAACCAGGTGTTGGATTTCAAGTTCATATGATTGAATGTGAATTTACAAGCATGTAGGAAGAAACGGGAGGTTAAACGGGTAAACGGTTCAAAAGTTATGCGCGTTTTAGTGCGTACGGACGGCGAAACGTAGCTGCAGCAAGAAACACCTCTTAACTTAAGAGGAGTGCAAAAGAAACACCTCTTAACTTAAGAGGAGTGAAAAAGAAACACCTCTTAACTTAAGAGGAGTGAAAAAGAAACACCTCTTAACTTAAGAGGAGTGCAAAAGAAACACCTCTTAACTTAAGAGGAGTGCAAATGAAACACATTTTAACATAAGAGGAGTTCAACAGAACACCTTTTAACTTATGCGCCTCCCAAACATGATTTTGATCGTTCTTTTGACGTCTATGGGCTATAAATCTAAGTCTAAGTACCACGTAATTAATATATGGATATACAAGAGGTATGTAAGATCTTGAACGTGTACGTAAGAGTGCATGTACATATGTAAACGTGTATTTAAGTATGTATGAAGGCACGTATGAGTGTATGAAAGTAAGTAGAGACGTAGTAATGCATGTACGTATGTAGATGTGTATTTATGTATATATGAAGATACGTAGGATAGTATGTATATAGGTGAAGGGGTAGAAATGTATGTACATATGAAGATGAGTATTTATGTATGTATGGAAGTACGTGTGATCGTATGCATGTGTGTAAAGACGTAGGAACGTAGGTACGTATGCAGATGTGTATTTATGTATGTATGAAGATACGTATGAGTGTAGTCATGTATGTAGAGAGGCATGGATGTATGCACGTGTATATGTAAGTATGATTTTGGATACGTTGAGTGTTAATGATATTAATTGGGTGCTTGGAAAACGAAGATTTATGCAGGTACATTATTGAAGGCTCACCAGGGAATGGATATGCGAATGATATGCTTAAGATTAGAGAGAAAGCAGAATGGAAAGTGTACATGTATTGAATCTTGTTTATGTATTGTGTACTAATGTGATGAATGTATGTGGTGAGTGCAGGTTGTACAAATCACGGGCGGTTATCACGAGGAATAGAGACCGAAGACCGAGTCACAAGATAGATTGTACGGGAATAATTGAGTATGTACTATTAGTAAACAAGACTTATGCTTTATTTTTGTAAAAGATACATATTAAGACGAACTTTCAAGTAAGTCCAGACGTTTGTAATGAAAGAAATTTAATGGCACGAATTTCCGCTGCGACTTTTTGTCAAATACGAATTAGGGTCTTACAAGTTGGTATCAGAGCCCTGGTTTGAGAGAATTAAGTACGAGAGGATAGGTACTTGAACTCAAACCTATGTGCTCTTGTGATAAGAAACCCGTACAATCCATGACTCGATCAAGATCTAAAGGTTGAAATGGAATGAAAACGTGCATGTATGCATTCATATGAAGAAACTAACGGTTATATTATGTGTAAGGTAAGCATAACTGCTTGGAAAGGATGATCCGTGAATGCGGTCTAGACCGGCATCAAGGCAAGTGATAAGACAAATGAACCCCAGGTACGTAAATTCAACGTGTGGGCGTATGAAGTGGTATAATTAAGCAAGCGAAAGAAAATTATAAATGAAATATAATAGTGCCATGGCAATGAAGTTTTGAAAATGTTACACGTGCCGAAACTTAATTCTTCGGACATAAGGTGGCGATTACACGAAGGCACGAAACTAGTATGTGGATTGTGTACCTGGCCAGTACACAAGAAACGTATGACGTTCGTGAGACCGTGATAATTGTTACAGGTATGTCCGTTAGAATTAAGTAGAAGGCGGACGTGAGGGTGAAGAGAAATGTAAGACTCTCAGGAATGAAAGTATGAATGCTATGTTAGAATCCGCGAGACGGATTCGAAACATGAAAGAAGTTAAAGTATGAATGCTATGTTAGGATCCGCGAGACGGATTCGAAACATGAAAGAAGTTAAAGTATGAATGCTATGTTAGGATCTGCGAGACGGATTCGAAACATGAAAGAAGTTAAAATATGAATGATGTGTTAGAATCCGCGAGATGGATTCGAAGCATGAAAGGAATAAAGTATGAATTACCTGTTTGAATTCGCGAGGCGGATTCAACACATGTAAGGAAGAAAAGGTACGAATGATATGTTTGAAACCGCTAGATGGATTCAAACATAGAAGGAATGAAGGGTATGGATGTTACGTTTAAATCCGTGGGACGGATTTAAAACATAAAAAGGATGTAATGAATGCCTTTATAAGTAAGCATGAATGGAAGGAAGTACGAATGTGTACCTCAATGCATCTATGATAAGTAAGAAAAGTCAGTTTACCTTAAAAGGTCAAACGGTAAAGATAGGCAAAATAAGTAACCAGAATAAAAGAATTGCATGTAAGGAATGAAACATGGAATGTGTAATAGCATGTACATAAGAAGTTGTGAAAGGATTATAGATGAGTAATCATCTAGTATAATGAATGTTTGAATGAAATATGCTAACTGCTAAATTGTTGATGATAATGTTAGAACTCTTGATGTGATGAAAACCAATCGAATTGGTGGAAGGATGTGCATGAGTGGAAGCACATTACGCGGAAGAATGGAATCTAGCCTAGTACGGCTAGTACTCGTGAAGAATGCGGATCGATCTGGGTTACGGATCGTCGATTGATGATATGAGATGAGGTCAGTAAAAAGTTTAACTTATGTTAGATAAATATGAATTGAGATAGGATGATTACTTATAATTATGATGTGACTATGAAGTCAAACCTAGATGTGTGTGTGCAAGAGGAAAGGAGAAAGGTTTCGGGGACGAAACCTTATTTAAGGGGGGTAGACTTGTAACACCCCAAAACCCGAATGTTTACATTCGTTAAATGTTCTAATATGGTACATCAAGAAATAAATAACGAGGTTATTTGTCCTAGTTAAAAGTATGGTAGAAACAAATAAGGAATGAAAGTTATGTCAATTCTAATTAGTGACAAAACTTCAGGGACCAAAAAGGTTAGGATGGAAAGATGGATTTTTTATTTATGAAAATCAACAAACACAAACACACACATTCGTGTGTTCTAGAAACGAGCAGGAGCTCTCATGAGAGCTCAAGAAACCCTAAACGTGAAGAATCATCAAATTGAAGGGCAAATCAAGGTCTAAATTCATGAATGAACACGGATTAATGATCACCTTCTCATGGGGATCGTAAGGTATGTCTTAAAGATTTCATTGGTGATCTTTCACGAAGTGGGTTATGATGTAAGTTGCAAATTTGTATGAAATTGGGAATGGGTGTGTGTTAGAATCATCATACAGAACATGGATTATGCATGGTTTAGGTTAATTTGATGTTTAGGGGTGAAATCCGTTTGTAATGGTGAAGATGATGACATGGGTGAATCATCCATGTCCAAATTCTTGCTTATTATTGATGTATTTTTATATATATGATAGATTCTTGTTAGAAGAACTGAAAGAAATGTGATGCTAATATGTTTGATGTTCATGCATGGATGATTTATGTTGATTAGTAGAAGGATTTGGATGAATTATGTATGAGATTAGGAGATTGTGCATGAACTAGTTGTACTTTATGTTTAGAAGGTAGTACATACACCAAGGGTATGATGATATTATGAAGAACTTAAGTTTAGATCACTAGTAAGTGAATAATAATGTAGTTATGAAGTGGGTTTTAGATAATGTGATGTAAATTGATGATTTACTTATGTTAATGATGTTTGGAATCAAACATGTGTGTGAATGTTTAAAGAAATCGGATAAGAAATGATAGATTAGCATGTTATAAGGTTGAATGATAAATGCCATATAAGATCCGTGTAATGAAGAGGTTGTGATGAATTATGAATAAGCTAACTATCTTGAGAATGATATATCATAGTTGATGTTTGATAAGCAACATGGAAGCTTGGGAAAGAAGCGGGTCAAATGGAACTTATGTGCACGGGAAGCGTACTCGGATGCAAAGTAAGTAAAACTTACACCCCTTTTTGTAGAATATCTATTCAATGTTTATATTACAAACATGGTAAGTAAATATGTGAATTATGATGTTCCGACAAGTCTTGGTATGGGTCGGAACATGTGGTTATGATAAGAAACTAAGTTGATGGTTAAAAGGGTAAAAGGGGCATTATGATAATTTTGGTTGCAAGTTAACGAAGTAATAAGTTACATGGATGGGATGATGAATAACTAACATCCCACAAGGATAAAATGGACATTTAGACTTAACGGGTCAAACGGTGAAGATGTCACCCTTTGGCGTTATCGACTAATGAATTTCTTTGTTAAGTATTATGAATTTGTAGAATGTATAGAAAAAGGATTTGCGTTGCTATTTTCTAGCAATTCAGCGGATGAAGTATTAGAACGGGTCATAGCTTTGATCCGAGCCAGGTATGTGCAATTACCATTGTAGATAAGTCGCATGATCGGTAATTTATGAAATGAAGTCTTTAGTAGTAAAGGATGGGTCAAAGTTGACAAAAACGCCCTTGACGGGTAAAACGAGCAAATGGTCCTAAAAGTTGATTACAAACAAGCTATTGATTAAATGAATGTTTTGAAAAAGTAAGAAAGCGAGAAATATGATTTTCGTAAGCTAAGGACCTTAAAATGCGCAAATACCCTTAACGGGTCAAAATAAGCTCTTGAGCGAAAATGGGTCAAGAGGATGCAAAACATCCGAGAACTTAATCTTTTATGATAGACAATGTTGAAACTATAGGGTTCATGAGGAATTTAGGTCAAACGATCAAGTTATGTTGATGAATGCATGAACGGGTCGAATAAGTGAAAGCGGGTATATAAAGCCGAGAGCTTAAGTGAATATTTTCCTTAAACCGGATGTTGGATTTCAAGTTCATATGATTGAATGTGAATTTACAAGCATGTAGGAAGAAACGGGAGGTTAAACGGGTAAACGGTTCAAAAGTTATGCGCGTTTTAGTGCGTACGGACGACGAAACGTAGCTGCAGCAAGAAACACCTCTTAACTTAAGAGGAGTGCAAAAGAAACACCTCTTAACTTAAGAGGAGTGCAAAAGAAACACATTTTAACATAAGAGGAGTTCAACAGAACACCTTTTAACTTATGCGCCTCCCAAACATGATTTTGATCGTTCTTTTGACGTCTATGGGCTATAAATCTAAGTCTAAGTACCACGTAATTAATATATGGATATACAAGAGGTATGTAAGATCTTGAACGTGTACGTAAGAGTGCATGTACGTATGTAAACGTGTATTTAAGTATGTATGAAGGCACGTATGAGTGTATGAAAGTAAGTAGAGACGTAGTAATGCATGTACGTATGTAGATGTGTATTTATGTATATATGAAGATACGTAGGATAGTATGTATATAGGTGAAGGCGTAGAAATGTATGTACATATGCAGATGAGTATTTATGTATGTATGGAAGTACGTGTGATCGTATGCATGTGTGTAAAGACGTAGGAACGTAGGTACGTATGCAGATGTGTATTTATGTATGTATGAAGATACGTATGAGTGTAGTCATGTATGTAGAGAGGCATGGATGTATGCACGTGTATATGTAAGTATGATTTTGGATACGTTGAGTGTTAATGATATTAATTGGGTGCCTGGAAAACGAAGATTTATGCAGGTACATTATTGAAGGCTCACCAGGGAATGGATATGCGAATGATATGCTTAAGATTAGAGAGAAAGCTGAATGGAAAGTGTACATGTATTGAATCTTGTTTATGTATTGTGTCTAATGTGATGAATGTATGTGGTGAGTGCAGGTTGTACAAATCACGGGCGGTTATCACGAGGAATAGAGATCGAAGACCGAGTCACAAGATAGATTGTACGGGAATAATTGAGTGTGTACTATTAG
Source organism: Helianthus tuberosus (assembly GCA_030545235.1). Taxonomy (NCBI): domain Eukaryota; kingdom Viridiplantae; phylum Streptophyta; class Magnoliopsida; order Asterales; family Asteraceae; genus Helianthus; species Helianthus tuberosus. Next base: position 46,267 of record JARYGA010007901.1, on the reverse strand, counting down.
TAAACAAGACTTATGCTTTATTTTTGTAAAAGATACATATTAAGACGAACTTTCAAGTAAGTCCAGACGTTTGTAATGAAAGAAATTTTATGGCACGAATTTCCGCTGCGACTTTTTGTCAAATACGAATTAGGGTCTTACAGATGCATCCTCAAACTTCTGAAACAAGAAAAGCTTTACGTAAAATTCTCCAAATGCGAATTCTGGCTTCGCAAAGTCCAATTTCTTGGACATGTGGTAAGTGAGCGTGGCATACAGGTGGATCCTGCAAAAATTGAAGCAATTATGAATTGGCAAGCACCTAAGACCCCTACTGAAATTCGCAGCTTCTTAGGGTTGGCAGGATATTACAGGCGTTTCATCGAAAACTTTTCAAGGATAGCTGCACCTTTAACTTCTTTAACCCGTAAGAATGTAAAATTTGATTGGGGTCCCAAATGTAACACCCTAAATTTAAACTCATGATATTTATAATAGTTTGTACCATTTCTAATAAAATTGATTACAAAACCTGTGTTTCACATGTCACAGTTCATATTTTCCATCTAACTTAATTTCTAATAACCTAGTTGAAAAACATTTAAAAGATGTTCAACACTGTGATTACAACCCATATACAAGGATTACAAAAGTTTTAAAATATAGCGGAAGCTTCATTTATCGTGTTCGGTTCTTGACACTGCTTGACCACCATCCGTAAGATCCATCTAGCCACCTAGGGTCAAAACCATTAGAACATTAGTTTTGACTTTGGGAAATAAGATTTAACATATGTTACACATTAGTTTAGATAATAAAAAAAATATAAAATTTCTTGTCTCCACCGTAAATTACGGTATTACCGTAATTTACGGTGACATCTGGGAATTTCTGGTTCCATCGTAAACCAGTAGGATCCCATCGTAACAGATTTGCAGGTCACCGTAAATTACGGTATCACCGTAATTTACGGTGAGTCCTGCACAAAACTTCCTTGTTCAAATGCAGTTTTGCTGATTCTTTTATGCATCAAAACAACTTGATTTCACATAATTTGTTAAGCGACTGGTATATTTTCTCCATACCTGTATTTTACTTATGATAATACTCAACTGTTCTTATGCGGACATGTCTACGGAATTAACTTACAAACTAAATTACGAGGCTTTTTAGTTAGTCGTTTGTACTATTGTTATGCATCAAATCTAAACCTTAACTCTTATATTAAAAGCAAAGTTTCTTAATTTGCTTATGATGTTCGCTACACGACTTACACATCATGTAATTCACACCTTATATAATAGTATCTTGCTTCGTGCTTATTACCACAACTTGTTTGACCCGTTTGGGTGCTGAATTTACACACCAATAAGGATATACAAGATTTCATGCTTTTCACTTGTTTTGACCCGTTTACTTGTTTAAGAAACACAATCACTTTCGTGACACATTGTTCTATCCTATTTATCATGCTTTTTACTATAACATAAGAACGATAGTTAACCTAAATGTAACGAAGCAATAGTTTCGTACCTTTAGAGCACGCCTTTCCCCCGTGAATTCCCTTCGGCTTGTCCGCTTGATGATCCGGACTCTTTGCCTAGAAAATTCAGTTTTACAACTTGTTTAGAACTCTTTCCATGACCATTTTCATATCATTGTGAAACATGATCAAATCTGCGTTCTCATCAAATTTAACATCAAAAATCCTCACTTAGGCATTTCTACAAACACCCAACGGGTCAGATTTTCCTGCCATCATTTCCAAGTTCTTGACTTGAACTTTAAACCTCAATTTTCACTTTAATTAGTAACCTTGCACATATTTTAACATCAATATCACAGGAATTACCTCCTATGATGAAATTTATGCTAGAATTATCAATCAAATCCTAGTGTTCATCATCATCTTATAAAACCCATAACCTAGCTTCCATGGATTCATAGAATTCTCTGAATTTGGGCATGATTTCTCAAATGGTTAACTAGGTTGCACTTCTAAACACCTATTCAACTTCAATCTAACCAAGTAACAAACATGCAAGCATCTAATTTCAGATTTCCAAAATCATGAGAATTTCAAACAAGGATTTAACACAAATTTTTACATACCTTATGATCCTCTTGTGATGAGGATCGATAATCTAAACTCGGATTTCGTTTTGGATCAGAATTTCATCTTCAATTTGAGAGATTTGTGTGATTAGGGTTCTTGGGTTGGGGGTGTCGCCCCCTGCTCCTATCTGATCGACCAACACCCTGGTTTGGGGTGTTTGGTTTATTTTATTTGATAAACTTTAATTAAGTTTTAGAGTTTACAACTTTGGTCCCTCTATTTTGTTCAACATATGGTTTGCTAGCTTTTTAAATCACTCTATAGGCTATTTCTAGACTAGTTAACTAACTAGGTTAAAATTTCTAGTTAGTAAACTCCCATTTATTTAGGCTTTATAATTCTGATATAGTGTTTTATATTTTCGGGATGTTACAAGTCCATCCCCCTTAAAAGGGTTTCGTCCCCGAAACCAAAGTACGTACCAAATAACGTAGGGTGAAGACGTCGCATCTCCTCTTCGGACTCCCATGTAGTGTCCGAACCTTTCCTATGCTCCCATTTGACTTTGACTTGGTCAATTTGTTTATTTCGTAAACGTTTGACCTTTCTGTCTAAAATTTCAACCGGTCTCACCACATAATTTAGACTATTATCCACTTCGATATCGTCGTAATGGATATATGTCGTTTCGTCTGCTAGGCACTTTCTTAATTGCGATACATGAAACGTGCCATGGATCCCACTCAGCTCCTCCGGTAGTTCAAGTCGATAAGCTACCTTGCCAACTCTTCCGATGATTTTAAATGGCCCGATAAACCTTGGGCTTAACTTCCCCTTCTTTCTAAATCTAATAACACCTTTCCATGGGGACACTTTTAGCATGACCATGTCACCGACTTGGAATTCAATTGGCCTTTTCCTTTTGTCAACATACGCCTTTTTCCTGTCTTGAGCCGCTTTCAAGTGTGCCCGAACTTTATCGATCTTTTCGTTCGTGGCTCGTACTATGTCTTGGTGGGCAAGTTCACGTGGACCCACTTCACCCCAACAAACCGGGGTTCGACACTTCCTACCGTAAAGTAGTTCGTATGGTGCCATTTTAATACTAGATTGGTAACTGTTGTTGTACGAAAACTCGACTAACGGTAGGTGAACATCCCAACTGCCTCCAAAGTCGATTATACACGCCCGTAGCATATCTCCCAATATTTGTATCGTCCTTTCACTTTGTCCATCCGTTTGGGGATGGTACGCAGTGCTAATGTACAACTTGGTCCCCATTTGTTCTTGGAAATCACGCCAGAAATTCGAAGTAAACCGGGTATCCCTATCAGACACAATGGACACCGGCACTCCATGACGTGCTATGATTTCATTGGTATAGACTTCTGACATCTTTTCTGACGTATAAGTCTCACGAATCGGAATGAAGTGAGCATTTTTCGTCAATCTATCCACCACTACCCATATTGCATCAAAACCACGATTCGTCTTAGGCAGCTTGGTTAACAGGTCCATTGTAATATGTTCCCATTTCTAAACTGGAATATCTAACGGTTGGAGTTTGCCATAGGGTTTCTGATGCTCCGCCTTGACTTGTAAACATGTCAAGCATTTTTCCACATACTTCGCCACATCCCTCTTCATTCCGGGCCACCAATAATTTTGTTTCAAATCATTGTACATTTTGGTCGCACCCGGATGAATTGAATAACGGGATTTATGAGCTTCATCAAGTAGAAGCGCCTTCACTCCACACGTATGTGGGACCCATATCCTTCCGGATCGAGTCTTCAACCCATGATTCCCTTCCGACAAGTCTTTCAACTGACCAATTATTCTTTCCTTCTTCCAATTCTCTTCTTTTACTGCTTCTAACTGCGCCTCTTGAATACGTTCAAGTATACCCGAGGTCACCACGAGTTGCATTGATCTCACTCGTATTGGGACATAGTCCGCTTTTCGGCTTAGAGCGTCCGCTACCACGTTTGCTTTTCCGGGGTGATAATGTATCTCACAGTCGTAGTCCTTCACCGTTTCTAGCCATCGCCTTTGCCGCATATTCAACTCCTTCTGATCGAAGAAGTATTTCAAACTTTTGTGATCGGTGAATATGGTGCACTTTACCCCATACAAGTAATGTCTCCATATTTTTAATGCAAACACTACCGCTGCCAATTCGAGATCGTGCGTGGGGTATTTCTTCTCGTGCATCTTTAATTGTCTCGAGGCATAGGCTATTACCTTGCCCCGTTGCATCAACACGCAACCGAGCCCTGATAACGAAGCATCCGAATAGACCACCATGTCTTCGACTCCGTCCGGCAATGTCAGTACCGGAGCTTGAGTTAGTCTTTCTTTTAGCGTCCGAAATGCTTTTTCTTGATCGACTCCCCAAACAAACTTTGCTTTCTTTTGGGTTAGCTTTGTTAGTGGCGATGCAATTTTGGAGAAATCTTGAATAAATCTCCTATAATATCCAGCAAGCCCCAAAAAGCTTCTAATTTCAGAAGGGTTCTTCGGGGGATTCCATTTTGACACCGCCTCTATCTTTGACGGATCCACCAAAACTCCATCGGCACTTATGACATGACCGAGAAATTGTACCTCTCGTAACCAAAAGGCACATTTGGAAAATTTTGCATAAAGCTTCTCTCGTCTAAGTGTCTCTAACACTTCTTGCAAGTGGCGTGCGTGTTCAGCTTCACTTTTCGAATACACCAGGATATCATCGATAAACACGATGACCGACTTATCCAACATTGGCTTGCAAACCCGGTTCATGAGGTCCATGAAAGCCGCGGGCGCATTTGTTAGCCCAAATGACATCACGAGAAATTCGTAATGTCCGTATCTTGTGCGAAAAGCCGTCTTCGGCACATCTTCTTCTTTGACCTTTAGTTGGTGATACCCCGACCTAAGGTCAATTTTTGAAAACCAATTCGCGCCTTGTAGTTGGTCAAATAAGTCATCTATCCTCGGGAGCGGGTATCGGTTCTTTACCGTGAGTTTGTTTAACTCCCGATAATCGATACACATGCGCATACTCCCGTCCTTCTTTCTCACAAACAACACCGGTGCGCCCCAAGGAGACACACTCGGCCTTATGAATCCTTTATCAAGCAAATCTTGAATTTGGGACATCAGCTCTTGTAATTCCGACGGTGCAAGTCGGTACGGGGCTTTTGCCACAGGTTTCGCGCCCGGAATCAATTCGATCCCGAACTCTACTTCCCGTTCAGGCGGTATCCCCGGTAAATCTTCCGGAAAAACATCTTCATAATCCCGTACTATCGGTACATCTCCAATCTTCCGTGATTCTTTCTAGGTCTCATTTGCATAAATTATGAATGCCTTGCATCCTCGCTTCATGAGCTTGTGAGCTTTCAACATCGAACATACTATGGGGTTGCCTCGTTTTTCGCCATAAATGGTGACGTGTTTTCCGCTCGGAGATGTTAGTTTTATCTCTTTGCGAAAACACACGACCTTTGCATGGTATTGAGATAACCAATCCATTCCCACGACTACTTGAAATTCTCCCATCGACATCGGGATTAGATTTATCAAGTATTCTTCATCATCGATGCTCAGTTTACAATTTTCACATACATCACAAACAATAAAGCTTTTGTTATTACCTATCTCTACTTCTAAAGGCACAGGTAATTTTGTTAGAATAAATGAAGGATGTCGAATAAACCCATATGAAACAAAGGATTTATTCGCACCCGTATCAAATAACACGTGCGCGGGAATTGAATTTACAGCAAATATACCTGAGACCACGTCAGGTTCCATTTTCGCTTCTGCAGCAGTTAGTTGGAAAGATCTTGCCTTTGCTTTCGGGGCTTCACCTTTTGGTTCTTGCCCATCTTTCTTTCCAACCAGTTCTGGGCATTCCGACTTCTTGTGACCCGTTCGATAACAGTTGTAACAAACCGTCACTTTCTCCGGGCATGACATAGCCATATGTCCCTTTTTCTTGCATATGGGACATGGCTTATCTTTGTAACGACATTCGCCCTTATGATTCTTCCCACAAATTTTGCAACCTGATGTACTACCTCTAGCGTCGGATTTCTTTGCGGATTCACTCGTTCTTGCTTTCTTGGCAGGGCTTGGATTCACATCTTGTGCCCTTCGTTCGCCCCGTTCTATACTCTTCTTCAATTCAATCTCCCTTTCCCGAGCAGCGTTAACAATCTCGGTAAGGGTCTCGTACTTTGAAGGGGTTATGAACTCTCTATATTCCGCACTTAGCATATTATGATAATAATAGACTTTTTGCTCTTCGTTCGTTATCAAATCATCACAGAACTTCATTTTGTCCATAAACATTCCCGTGATCTTGTCTATGGATTCACCTTTGTGTCTGAGTTGCATGAACTCTTCCTTGATCTTGTTTATGACCGCTTTGGGGCTATGGTGTTTAAGAAACGGCGTCTTAAACTCCTCCCAAGACATGGCCTTAGCCGCTTCACTTCCAATCTCCTTCTTTTTGTTATCCCACCAATCTTTCGCTTGATTCCTTAGTTGACCCGTACCAAAGGCTACGTAGTCTTCTTCGTCACAATGTGTTCTCTCAAATACCCCTTCGATGTCACTTAGCCATCGTTGGCACACTATTGGGTCAACCTCCCCATTGTATACTGGTGGTTTACAAGCCATGAATTCCTTGTATGAACAAGGCTTTCGTCCTCCACGCTTTTCCTTTACTACGTTTGAATCATCTTCCAGTTTCTTGATTCTATCTTCTACTATTGATAAAACCGTGTCTTGGATTTTATCAATAAAGTCCGACAAACTGTTTTCGATCGCCTTTCCAACCTCTTCGGCAATCACTTCCCTCACTTGTTCGGTGACTCTTGGCACCGCATTATCATTGTCTCCATCAGCCATCTCGATTTCTGAAATGTTTACATAGATTGTTAAACATTCTATTTATAACACATGCTTTACTTGTTTTGATTTAATCAAGTTCGTAACTTGATTTAATCATTCTTGTTTTAACTCAATCAAGTTCGTAACTTGATTTAATAATTCTTGTTTCTATCCAATCAAGTCCATAACTTGATTTGATCATTCATGTTTTTATTTAATCAAGTCCATAACTTGATTTGATCATTCATGTTTCTATTTAATCAAGTCCATAACTTGATTTGATCATTCATGTTTTTATTTAATCAAGTCCATAACTTGATTTGATCATTCATGTTTCTATTTAATCAAGTCCATAACTTGATTTGATAGTTCATGTTTCATGCATTTCTTGCTTTTTGAGTGAGCTTACACACTCTTTTCATGCATATTGTCCATTTCTCATTTTATACGTGGTACCTAATTTATTAACAACACAAATTAATTCTTACCGGACGAACGATCAAGCTTGAACCGAACACTTATTGACAACCTTGAGCTCTGATTACCAACTTGTAACACCCTAAATTTAAACTCATGATATTTATAATAGTTTGTACCATTTCTAATAAAATTGATTACAAAACCTGTGTTTCACATGTCACAGTTCATATTTTCCATCTAACTTAATTTCTAATAACCTAGTTGAAAAACATTTAAAAGATGTTCAACACTGTGATTACAACCCATATACAAGGATTACAAAAGTTTTAAAATATAGCGGAAGCTTCATTTATCGTGTTCGGTTCTTGACACTGCTTGACCACCATCCGTAAGATCCATCTAGCCACCTAGGGTCAAAACCATTAGAACATTAGTTTTGACTTTGGGAAATAAGATTTAACATATGTTACACATTAGTTTAGATAATAAAAAAAATATAAAATTTCCTGTCTCCACCGTAAATTACGGTATTACCGTAATTTACGGTGACATCTGGGAATTTCTGGTTCCATCGTAAACCAGTAGGATCCCATCGTAACAGATTTGCAGGTCACCGTAAATTACGGTATCACCGTAATTTACGGTGAGTCCTGCACAAAACTTCCTTGTTCAAATGCAGTTTTGCTGATTCTTTTATGCATCAAAACAACTTGATTTCACATAATTTGTTAAGCGACTGGTATATTTTCTCCATACCTGTATTTTACTTATGATAATACTCAACTGTTCTTATGCGGACATGTCTACGGAATTAACTTACAAACTAAATTACGAGGCTTTTTAGTTAGTCGTTTGTACTATTGTTATGCATCAAATCTAAACCTTAACTCTTATATTAAAAGCAAAGTTTCTTAATTTGCTTATGATGTTCGCTACACGACTTACACATCATGTAATTCACACCTTATATAATAGTATCTTGCTTCGTGCTTATTACCACAACTTGTTTGACCCGTTTGGGTGCTGAATTTACACACCAATAAGGATATACAAGATTTCATGCTTTTCACTTGTTTTGACCCGTTTACTTGTTTAAGAAACACAATCACTTTCGTGACACATTGTTCTATCCTATTTATCATGCTTTTTACTATAACATAAGAACGATAGTTAACCTAAATGTAACGAAGCAATAGTTTCGTACCTTTAGAGCACGCCTTTCCCCCGTGAATTCCCTTCGGCTTGTCCGCTTGATGATCCGGACTCTTTGCCTAGAAAATTCAGTTTTACAACTTGTTTAGAACTCTTTCCATGACCATTTTCATATCATTGTGAAACATGATCAAATCTGCGTTCTCATCAAATTTAACATCAAAAATCCTCACTTAGGCATTTCTACAAACACCTAACGGGTCAGATTTTCCTGCCATCATTTCCAAGTTCTTGACTTGAACTTTAAACCTCAATTTTCACTTTAATTAGTAACCTTGCACATATTTTAACATCAATATCACAGGAATTACCTCCTATGATGAAATTTATGCTAGAATTATCAATCAAATCCTAGTGTTCATCATCATCTTATAAAACCCATAACCTAGCTTCCATGGATTCATAGAATTCTCTGAATTTGGGCATGATTTCTCAAATGGTTAACTAGGTTGCACTTCTAAACACCTATTCAACTTCAATCTAACCAAGTAACAAACATGCAAGCATCTAATTTCAGATTTCCAAAATCATGAGAATTTCAAACAAGGATTTAACACAAATTTTTACATACCTTATGATCCTCTTGTGATGAGGATCGATAATCTAAACTCGGATTTCGTTTTGGATCAGAATTTCATCTTCAATTTGAGAGATTTGTGTGATTAGGGTTCTTGGGTTGGGGGTGTCGCCCCCTGCTCCTATCTGATCGACCAACACCCTGGTTTGGGGTGTTTGGTTTATTTTATTTGATAAACTTTAATTAAGTTTTAGAGTTTACAACTTTGGTCCCTCTATTTTGTTCAACATATGGTTTACTAGCTTTTTAAATCACTCTATAGGCTATTTCTAGACTAGTTAACTAACTAGGTTAAAATTTCTAGTTAGTAAACTCCCATTTATTTAGGCTTTATAATTCTGATATAGTGTTTTATATTTTCGGGATGTTACACCAAACAACAAGAATCTTTCGAGATTCTCAAGCAGAAATTGAGCAATGCTCATGTGTTGACGTTGCCTGAGGGAATAGAAGAGTTCGTTGTGTATTGTGATGCATCGCACACTGGTATGGGCTGTGTGCTTATGCAAAGAGGCAAGGTGATTGCCTATGCATCACGACAACTGAAGGTGCACGAAAAGAATTACACCACCCATGATTTGGAATTGGGTGCCGTTGTGTTTGCACTCAAGCTATGGAGACATTACCTGTATGGAACCAAGTGCGTAATATACTCCGATCACAAAAGTCTCCAACACTTGTTTAACCAAAAGGATCTCAACATGAGACAACGTCGTTGGATGGAAACATTGAACGATTATGATTGTGAAATTCGCTACCGCCCTGGCAAAGCGAATGTGGTCGCTGATGCATTAAGCAGGAAGGAAAGGGTTAAACCTATACGGATCAATGCTAAAAGTATTGAACTAAAGAACAGTTTAAACGAGAAATTGTTGTCAGCACAGAAAGAAGCCATAATGGAAGATAACTTTCCCGAAGAAAGATTAGGTGCAACTGTTGATCAGTTGTCACCTGGGAATGATGGAATCCTCAAATTTAATGGTCGAATCTGGGTTCCAATTCGTGGAGGACTTAGAAATGTAATCCTCCAAGAAGCTCATAATTCTAAATATTCAGTTCACCCGGGCAGTGATAAAATGTATCAAGATCTGATGGCAAACTATTGGTGGACGGGTTTGAAGAAATCCATAGCCACACATGTAGCTAAATGTCTGACGTGCGCACAGGTTAAAGCCGAACATCAAAAGCCGTCAGGTTTACTGCAACAACCAGAACTTCCCACTTGGAAGTGGGAAATGGTAACTATGGATTTCATTACCAAGTTACCAAAGATAAGACATGGAAATGATACAATATGGGTTATAGTTGACAGACTGACTAAATCAGCTCATTTCATACCCATCAAGGAGACGCATAGCTCCGATAAACTAGCCCAGCTGTATGTGGACGAGATTGTATCTCTCCACAGAGTGCCAGTATCTATTATATCTGATAGGGATACTAGATACACTTCTCATTTTTGGAAAAGTTTCCAACAATCTCTAGGCACTCGTTTGAATTTCAGTATTGCTTATCATCCTCAGACGGATGGGCAAAGTGAGCGTACGATTCAGACACTTGAAGACATGCTTCGAGCTTGTGTCATTGACTTAGGTGGAAGTTGGGATGATCATCTTCCTCTGATCGAGTTCTCTTACAACAACATTTATCATACGAGCATCCAAGTTGCGCCTTTCGAGGCCTTATATGGAAGAAAATGTAGAACGCCCGTCTGTTGGGCGGAAGATGGGGAAACAACTATCAGGACCTGAGATAGTCCTTGAGATGACGGACAAGATTGTTCAGATCCGCGATCGTCTAAAAGCTACCAGAGATAGGCAGAAGAGCTACGCAGATAAAAGGCGCAAACCTCTAAAATTTGAGGTAGGAGATAAAGTATTACTCAAGGTGTCACCCTGGAAAGGAGTGATGCGATTTGGTAAAAAGGGTAAGCTGAGCCCAAGATATATCGGACCATTCGAGATCATCGAATGTGTCGGGAGTGTGGCCTATAAGCTGAATTTACCTGATGAACTTAGTGGAAGTCACAATGTGTTCCACATTTGCAATTTAAAGAAATGTTTAGCTGATGAGTCACTAGCAATGTCGCATAAGGACGTGCAAATAGATGAAAGCATGAAGTTTATTGAAAAACCTTTATCGATCGAGGATCGCCAGGTTAAAACGCTTCGGAAGAAACATGTGCCAATTGTAAAGGTGAAATGGGATGCCCGTAGAGGCCCTGAATATACGTAGGAAGTTCAATCCACGATGCGACAGAAGTACCCTCATTTGTTTCAGTAAATCTCGAGGTCGAGATTTCTTTTAAGGGAGTGAGGATGTAACACCTCGCAAAATCATGTTCAATAAAGTAAAGACACGTGTCATAAACCCTAAACGTGTAATATGTTAACTTTGAGGGACTAAAGTTGACAAACAGAGAAAATATGTATGTGGAGGGACTAAAAGTGTCAACATGTTAAAACTATGCCTTTGGATAACCTTGCACGATGTTCGTAATCTTTAAACGAGTGAATTATTGGGCGTAAGAAGCCATTTGTGAAAAACAAGTGAAACTTATAAGACGAAGGGGTTAAATGTGTCAACATGTTATTTCTTACCTCTGAGTGACCCTTTAACGAACCCGGAGCTTCGTAATGTCCAATTATACTTCCGAGAATGTCAAATGATAATTATATATGGTTTCGGTATCGTTAATTAAAAGTTGTGCGAGATTTCAAGAAAAAAGAGTTAAAAGCATAAACGAGAGAAACTAGTACCTTTCGGGTGATCTCGTAACTGTACGAAAGCCTAACGATGTTTGTTATAAGTCCCAAGATACTTAAAAACTAACTTTGGGGGTCAAAAGTGCTAAAAATGAAAGTTATTTGAAGTTAATAAGGACCAGGGACTGAAACTGTAATTTCTAAAACTTGTTTACCGGAAGAAGGGAGAGTCGCGGCCCGCGAAGACTCTCCCTTGATGTCTTCGCGGCCGGCGAGAAAACGTCCAGCGTCCAAAAAATGGACAGCTGCATGTTGCAACCTTCAATCCGCCATTGCATGCTCAGAACTCAAAACCAGGGATTGTTAGATGGTTTCTACTGACACCAATACACCTGGAATGATCTGAGGATGTCCTTAACACCTGGCTTAATCTTGAGACACCTTGAATTAGTATAAATAGGTGCCTTTGTTGAACTTGAGAACTTGCATATTTCAAACATTTCTTCTATACTTCTTCTCTGGAGCTTCCTGGTCATAAAGGAGACTCCCCTCAGTACAAGTTTCGTGCCAGGACCTTGTGTAAGTGTTCTTAGCCTTTGTAGTTCGGTTTTTATATGTTTAAAGAACGAAAGTCAAAGTTGTCGTAATAACGCTTTGACTTTTAGTTTCAACCTTAACGGTCCAGCCACTGTTCGAGGCGAATATGGCTACGTGATCGTAATTAGGTAGGTGATAATCCCTCAAAAGGGCACCTCCTAATTACCACGTTTACTTAGTTAATTGTCGGGTCAAATAATTAACATAAAAAGTCAAACGGGTCAGTTTTTAAATAAATTCATATCTGATAATGTAGAATCTATAAAATATGTTTTATCACTTTAATAACTTGGTAAACATTATTAGAACATGTCTGGACATGTTCAACCCAACAATTCTGAGTTTAGGCTCGGTTCGCAACCGAAAGTCGCAAAAGTTGACTTTTACTTTGACTTTCAGTTCTGACCCGAATTAGCTTAGTTTCTTTATGCATTAAGGTTCTTTTGTGATACGGCTGAGTAGATAAATCTTGCATTTAAAAGCTCAGGTAAATAATTTTAACTTATTTTCCCTTATACGGGCTTGGGATACGGTAAAATATTACCGTTTGGTCGGGTATGGAATCATTTAATCGGATTGTGATTAATAAATTACATAACCTGTTTTAATCTGTTTTGTTTGATAACATAAACATTGTATTTACCAGTGTAAACTGACGTATTTTCAAAAGGCTAAGTGACAGGTACTACTCGTAATTGGCTGGGAGCTTCTGGGCGTTAAATAGAGAATCTTGCAAGTTCGTAATGCCTTAAGTCTGTTGAACATGTTTTTTGTATTATATTTAGATCCTCCTGTGGATCCTCTCTTACAATCGTCTGTATATTCTTTTATTCGTACTTTACACTTTCGGTTTGTAATAGTAATTTCTACCAAGACTTCCGCTGTGCTATAAACTGTGTATATTTGACTATGATGATATCAACTATGTCACGATACTCCCCGCCGAGCCCACCGGTTTGTGGTTAAAATATCGGGGTGTGACACATATCAGTGTCATCAGTCTCTTTTTCATGAATATTTGTCCATCTCATTCAGCAAAAGCTTATAGAGATACCCACCTCAGAGAAGAATCCATTTAGTGAAACTTCATTCAAAACAATACTCAATATAGAAGAAACGAGGTTCCGCATCTGTGGCTTTTTTAACTATTTTTTTGGCGTTTTAAAGTGAATGGTTTCTAGGAAACATGGTGTTGTTTTTTGGTTTGTGATCAGTTGATTGTGCAGAGACGTCTCTCTTATAGGATGTTTTTGGCGCGTAGTTTAGGCGAGATTTTATTTATAATAAATGATATTAATAAAGTAGCCGTCTTTTCAGTTACTGTGTGTATTTTTACTGTTTTTGTTCAACTTTTTATGAGTTTTTAGGGTCATAGACGTTCCATCTCCCAAGTTTGGCGTTTTTAATGGCTTTAAGTAGTTTTTGGCGTTTTTTTTTTCATTTTTAGCTTTTAATAATACTTCTCCAAATTACTTTTATTATAGTTTGGGACTTTTTGGCGTTTTACTGCATTATGGCGTTTCACAAGAATTATGACTGTTTGGCATTTTATTAATATAATGTATTTTTTTTATTCTAAGTTGAAAAATACATAACAAACAACAGAAAAAGAAAATTAAAAAAATAAAAATAGAAACAATTCATCTTTCAAATCTTCACTGTTATCAGTCTCTTTCTTCTTTGAAACATGTTTGCTGGCGGTTTGGCTTTGTCATGCTTGTGTTTTTGTGGCCGTTTGGAAAGACAAAATGACATGAGTTTTTTGTTTGAATATGTATCTTCAAACCACTCATCAGTGTCATTCGTCTCTTCATGCCATTATAATATTCATCAATAACAAAACACAAAAAATGACATAAGTCTGACACCAGTATCTTTTTGTTTATGATTTGTCCATCTCATGCAGCAAAATGTTATTTGAGTCACAGCACCTCAGGGAAGAATGCATTCTCCGAAACTTCGCGTAGAACAATATTGAATATACAAGAAACGATATTTTCCATTTTTGGCGTTTTACTGAGGAAATAGTGTATCTGAAAGAAACGTCGATTTTTTGGAATCTTTGATGTTTGAGTGTTTTGTCGTTTTCTAAGATGATTGGTATATAGTAAAATATGGCGTTTTGAGTAGGTGTGTTTGATGTTTTGGGGATTTTGGCGTTTCTAATATGAATGGTATATAGTATAAAATATGGCGTTTAGGTTCGGGGGGGTGTGTTTTTATGTCTGAGATGTTTTGTTTATATAGGGATGTGTTTTGGCCCGTAATGGCGTTTTATTTATTAGTTTGGCATTTTTGGTATAGAAGTGTAAAGACCCTTTTACCCTTAATGAAGCGCGTCCACTTAATAGAATTCGTGTTATTTACGAAAACGTCACCACGACAATCTATTACATAGATTGTTTTGATCGGACGATCCATAAGCGTTCTCACCGTTCTCACACTTTCTACCGTTTTCTCTAAATCCTGACCCTACACATATGTATAGTTAAAAGATTAACAATATACACATGTGTATAAATAAAAAAAATAATAAAAAAAAAACCTTAAAGAAAAAGCTCAGATTTTTCCAAAAAAAAATTGCATTTTTTTTTACTTAGGGAAAATGTGTGGTCTAGAATGCTTCTCAAGTTTCTCAATTAGCCTACTACTTCTCACACAATCCTTATCCTATATATAATTAAAAAAAATATAGATGAGATCGGAAGATGGGTGGGGGATGGGAAATTTTAGGGTGATGGTGGTGCCGCTGACAAAAGGTTGTATCGTCTGCATCTTCATCGTTGACATAGTAGCTTGGTTTTTTTAATAAAATTTGGATTTTTGAGGGTATATTGGATTGAGTTTGAAAATGACTTGCTGACTTATTGATTTTTTAAAAGAGTCAATAAATTAAGAAAATGTTTGACATTTACAAAAGTGCTTTTTATTTTGGTTTTTTAGAAGTCAAAAGTTGTTTTTCAAAAGCCAGAAATCCTAGCTTTTTAAATGGTTTTTTCTTTTTGAATATAAAATTACAAATCTAACCTCACCTTTTAAAATAGCAACTAAATATGAAAACTTACCATACTTTTGTAGTCATTTACTATTTTTCACCACAAAAGTTAATTCAGACAATTTTTTAAAAACCCATTTTCAAAAATTAGTAAGTCAATAAACATTTAAAAAAAACACTTTTAAAATTAAATAAGCAATCCCAAACACTCTCTTTCTTAACACCGTATTTGTAAATATGTTCTTTTTTATAGAAAAAAAATCACTACTTTTTAAGTTTTAAAAGTAACTTGTATTCAAGGTTTAAATTGTTGTAAATCAGAGTATAAGTGTTTTACATTTAATATAGTATATGGTTATTTATTTATACGTCCTGCTTGCGGTGTGCGCAATGTGTGTGTATATATATATATATATATATATATATATATATATATATATATGGGTCTACATGGGGTAAAAGTGAAATTGCACTAATTTAACGTTATTTTACTAATTTCGTGAAAATAATGTTAAAAGCGGCAGACAACTAATAATGCATCATGTGGTGTTGTTGATAGCCGAAAGACAATGGGGTACATGCACAAATCGGCCTTTGTCCCGATTGCTGAGTGTTATGTGCCTCATGTCCAAGGCTTGATACAAAACTACTATCGAGTCGAAGGTCTCACCGGAAGCAGCCTCTCTATTCCTATGAGCAGAGGTAAGGCTGTCTATATATCACCCTTCTCATACCCTACCTTAATTTTTGCTATTGGTGAGATTTACTGAGTATGATGATGATATGGTTATATATTTAATGATATTATTATTATTGTCGAATACCCAAATCCCTGATGACGTTCAAAGGGTCTTCGCTGACGTCGGAATATCCCATCCTTCGTTGCTACAAAAAAGTAAACTGTTAGCCTCGTCACGGAGGGCCCCGGGAGGGGGATCCGTGACCAAGCTCCGGCGTGAGAGTAAGTAAATTTGCCGGAAAGTATGAGAAGCTTATTCCGATGAGTATAATCACCGGAATATTTCTCTATGGTGTGAATCTAATAAATGTGTGTGTGTTTAATGTGGAGTGATCTTGGTCGGAATAAATGAGAGAGTTATTAGGGTAATACCTTAAAGTCTGCCTTATGATCATCTCCTTTCTTCCTTATATAACCCCGAGGCCTTATCTCCAATGTGGGATATTCTAACGAGACGATCCGACGGATTCTGTCGGTCTTTGGGGGGCTCAGACACGTGTCTGAACCCCAACGGTAAGATCAGTGCCTCATTTAATGTTTTCCGGCTAAAAAGTACAATGCCAGCCGAGATCCTTTTCACGTCATGCATTAAATGCAGCCTGTGTTTTCTGATCCTTCTTTTCCCGCTCATTCTCGTGTAAGAGAAGTCTTAGTGGGCAAGGTAAATTCCCTTTGGGCCTTATCTGTTGGGCCCATGTGATAATAGCCCAAGACGGGTAAATGGGGCAACCCATAGGCCCGTCGTCAATTATTATTATTATTATTATTATTATTATTATTATTATTATTATTATTATTATTTTTTATTATTATTATTATTATTATTATTTTTATTATTATTATTATTATTATTTTTATTATTATTATTATTATTATTTTTATTATTATTATTATTATTATTTTTATTATTATTATTATTATTATTTTTTATTATTATTATTATTATTATTATTATTATTTTTGATATTATTATTATTATTTTTATTATTATTATTATTATTATTATTATTATTATTATTATTAGAGTTAATTACAGAGTTAGTCCCTGTGGTTTGCATAAAGTAACATACTTAGGTACTAATAGTTTAAAATAACATTATAGGGTATTAACTTTTCATTTTGTAACGTTTGGGGGTATTAAGCTTATTTGTAGGCTTAAAATCACATTATGTTAGTACCTAAGTATGTTATTTTGTGCAAACCACAGGCACTACCTATGTTATTACCTTAGAAGTTAATACCTCCAAACGTTACAAAATGAAAAGTTAATAACCTAGAAGGTGATTTTAAACCATTAGTACCTAAGTATGTTATTTTGTGCAAACCACAGGGACTAACTATGTAATTAACTCTTATTATTATTACATAAATCACACCAAATTACAAACAGGTAAACCGACATGCGTATAAAAGGGCATGATCAGCATAAACTTTACCAACCTCAAACAAAATGCTGTATTACCATCACATTGAACGATCTCGAGTGGGTAAACAGAAAACAAGATTGATAATCGATACTTTATTGATCATGAACTGAGGCTATATATAGCCATTACATTACAACAGAAACAAACGATAAAACATTAGACACGTTCAACAAGACTTCAACAGAACAACTACTAAGCAAGCTGGACTCATGACCTGGACTAAACTGACTCAACATTTGGGCTTATTAGCCCATTGTTAAAATAATTAACCCAATACACATGACACAGTCTCACAGTAAATCGGTAATAACTGAGAATTATTCATTATAATACATGAAACTTGAAAGAAAACATCCATTTCAACCACTTTATTTGTAAAGAATACGTTTCTTGGGATTAAAAAGATGCCTTGATCGATACGTGAAGTGGTAAGCATCCGCTAGAAGTTTTAATTGCATTTGGGCGAACGGAATAACAGGCACGCCTGCGAAAGAGGCGATAATGATGGGGACCCATTTCTGCTTGTTGTGGTAAAGTAGAAAGAAACTCGCACTAAATGCAACCATCATAGTTACAATAGAGAGGAAAAGGGTTGCAATACCGAACATTATTCTGCTAGGTAAAAAATCCATGAAATCATGCTCAACATAACGAGATGTGAGGATAGATAAGAAAATGAGAACTGAAGCTGATGAGGATATTAGAGAGACCGCATCTGAGATCACAAAAATAATGAGAGGGGCTTTTTTGCGGAAATTAGGAACACCGGTCTGGTTGTATCCTCCCGGAAGTGTAAATGCAGCTGCAAATACAACGGTGGCTATGAGGGTTGCAACCAACATATAGTTATTCATCCAACTCTCGCCTTTGGATACCAAGTCGTCGTGTTTTTCAGTGAACAAGTCTTGTGGTGTTTTACCATCATTATTCTTCTGGTGTCTATATTGAGGTGGGATCATTTGCTCTACCTCCTGCAAGATATATTCAATCATTTAAAATGAGTAAAAAACCATTTTCTTCATCTTTCAAAATTGTTTGGGGAAGGATCCGATCAGATTGACCTACAAATATGTTTTTATGTATTTATTAAAAGAAATTATAAAGAATTAATACATTAAATATGATTACGATTAGATTATTAACCCAATCGTTGACACATGTTCAATTTACAGGTAACCTTTTTAACCAAAATTCAGTTGTATTATATATTTGGCTTCCAACTTATGAACATATAAAGAAAGAACGATAACGCATAAGCTTGAAAAGAAATTTGTACCTTATACCATAATAACTCTCTTTGCATTTCTAAAGCAGCACCAGACATGTTTTGACTTTTTTTGTTATTAGCCTTGTTTGCAACCATATGCTTGCCTTCTGTGTCTATTATAGGAGTTATTAATTCTCTCATTGCACCAATCTCATATAGCAAATTATAGATCTCTGAATGACGACATTCGATGGCCAAGTGAAATATAGTTTTTCCTTTGTCATCTTTTGTCCATATTAGATCAGGATATAATCGAATAAGCTCAACTACAAAACGTGTGTTACCCATTTTAGTAGCAAGAAAAAGTATTCGGGAAGGGTGGCCTCTTATATAATCTCCCTCCATTAGAGGTGGCCCTCGTAGTATGCCATCAATCTCGCTCTTAGGCTTGTTGACAAGTATTTCCCTAAGTCTTCTTAACAATTGCAAGGCTTCAGTTTCTTTTTCATCTGGCATCACTTTCACACGAATAACGGCCAAAACTGGAAAAAAGATCACAAGAAGCAGAATATCATACGACTCATATCATATACTCTGATTAAAATTGACATAAACCTGGCTATTGTAAGTTTGTTGATAACTAGAACAAAATACTAACTATTTTTCTATTAGATTATCAATGTGATAAGATACTGTATTTCAAATCGATTTTACATATTAGTCATTTATAAAATGCAAAGAAGGGGAAAAATAGTGTTTAGCGGAGCATGTACTTACTTGACTTCTTGATTGTGAAGATACTTGACTTGATGATTCTGAAGATAATATGTGGTTTTTTTTCTTTAAATGCTTGAGTCTTCTGAGACAATGGTATGAGAATTTCAGTAAGTAACCTCCTCTCTCGAAAGAGGATGGGGTTGTCGTCCACTATTTTTATAGCAACATCTACAAAATAATTTATGTCCACTTTAGGAGGGAACTGCTTAAGTTGATGCATAATAGGACAAGAAATTTAAGGCCATTGGGCATACGCTCACACCCCTTCATTCCATGTAGGAATCTTTAATATCCACATCACCCATAACGCCCTTCACACCCCTCGAAGAAATGCCCCCCCTCCATCAACACTCCTCTAAAATAAACATTAAATTGATTGTGTGTGTAGACAGGACCCACCCAGGATTTTTTTTTCACGCTCGTTAACACGTTAAAGAAAAACAGAGAAATAAACCAAGATAAAAATAACAAGAACTTGTATGAGCTACTTACCAAAGATTTCAGCTTCAACGCATTTACGTAGGACCCAACCCTGATTATCATGTGACCAATAATCGCCTGACATGTTTTTTGAGATATCATACAGATACCTCACCATTTCAGGTTTTGCAAATAAAGCTGCCAAATAGAGTGGCTTCGTGTTATTTCTACCAAGGATTTCAGTTAAGGCAGGATTCTTTTGCACCATTATCCTTGCTGTTTTTACATTTCCCACTGCAGCTGCTAACATGAGGGCAGTATCTTGATTTCTGTTCTGTAGCTCTAAATCCTCTCTCGTCATCATATTTACAAGATTTCTCACAAAGTTTTCCACAGACTTGGTGCATTCTGCTGATGCTGCAACATGAAGCAGTGTTTCATGGTTCTCGGTGATAGCACAACGTATCACAAGGGGGTGTGTGTCAAGAATTAGTTTAGCAGCCTTCCAATCTCCTTTGATTGCTGCTTCATAAAGTGGAACACCAATCCTCATGTAATCTTCTCTAGGTCCTTCAATTTAAACAGTTCTATCAAATATGGTGACTATCACTTTCAATCTGAACACTAGATTATTACTTTTACATGGAAAGGAACCTGATTAATCTCTATCTATATCTAAATCTATACTATATAATAAAAAATAATATTGGGGGAGCACTTGTCAGTTGTCACCTATGATGCACGGGGACGCCAATTGAGAGGGAGTACCCGTTCTAGGGACGCTTTGGGGACGGAAACGCCATGGGGACGTTTCCTAAACGTTTCCGGATTAATGGGGACGGCTCCAAAATGTTTTGGGAACGTTTCAATTTATTTTTAGAGTTTTAACCCCTTCAAATTCCAAAAACAACCGCCGGCGTTTCATGCGTCAATATAACATCGCGATCAACAATCTTCACTTCTCAATTCATCAATCATCATCGATATTCATCAATCATCATCAATTCAATTCATCAATGTATATCTATTTTGGACTTTATTTAATATATTTTTATTTTTTTATATTTTTTTTGCCGTACCTTTACCGTACACATATTTTCAATTTTTGAGTTCTCCTGTTGCTCGTACCCCAGTCCCGTACCCGTTCTTGTGCTACATAGCTTGACACCATTCCATATCATCTACCCTTTCGTTTTCCGTCTTTCTCTCCCATTTAATTGAGGATATTTAATTATTAAAAGTTATTATATTCATTAACATGTTAATTTGATATGAAATTATTTATGAATTTTCTAAATAAACTTATTTTTTACTTGTAAACTTATATTTAAGTCTCCAAATATCAGCAAATTTAAAAAATATGTTTGTGAAAATACTAGAGAAAGGGAACAATAATGATAATAATTGCTTTTTATGAGTGACTTAAAAAAAATCAAATATTTAATATGGTTGGATGGTTTAATTGGTAATAATAATTGCTTTTTATGAGTGACTTAAAAAAAAAATCAAATATTTAATATGATTGGATGGTTTGAATGGTAAAAATATGCAAAATAATAATAAAAAAATAGGTGGCACTAAAAAATTCAAATTTTAGTTGTTGATTTTTTATATGTATTAGTATTTATATATATTTATAATTGTAACTTAAGATAACTTAATTGTGTTAAAACAATACATAAAGGACTAAATACACTTAAGTTGAATTAACATTTATCAATTATCAATTATATAAAAAAAAGTTAATACACATTTGTAAAAAAATGTTTTAAAAATTAGAGTACATTACCAAAATCGTCCCTGAACTTTGAGCACATTTATCTGTTTCATCCAAAACGACCTTTTTGTGCATTCTAATCCTTCACCTTTGGTTGTTTTTGCCATTTTCATCATTGAGGTTGACAATTTATTGTGTTCTTCGCTCGAAAATGGCCACCAGGGATGAAAATTGCACGATTTCAAACTTTTTGGATGAAAAGGGCACCTTAGGGACGAAAGTCGCAAGAAAACCTCATTGACAATAATGCCATTTTACTCTAAAAATTAACTTAACATAATTTATATGTTGCGTCAAAGTTCAAGTTTTTTAAAAACATGTCACGACGAGTGTATGTGTTAACAATTGACATTATATTTAATTCAACATGCCTAATACATGGTTTAATTCAATTTGTGCAATAGATAGGTTTAAAAAAACATAATTATTTTATTATAACATTAGGTTAGGAGTTGGCTACAAAATTAAAAACTCCTAAAAACACGTGGTCCACGAAGGTTTCTTGAGGCACATTTCAATTACTTTCATATTGGATAAGAGAGACCTCCTAACTCCGAAGTATTCACCTTGAAGTGCACGGTGTGCCCACCATACCTAAAGCATATATCCGCCACTGCGAACGTGCATGCGAGTGTATCTAAACATTGTGTTTGTGGTTGTTGATCGCGTACAAGAATGATGTCTAAGAATAAACACAAGGTTTGTCAATCAGATAGAGAAGATCGATATATAAGGGGGCTTACATTATACTCAGTCAGCGGTTAACTTCAGTCCCATTTCAATGTAACTTCACATATTCTTCTCATGAAGTAAAAGTTTAACTTAATCAAACAAAAGAAGCACGATACATGAGTAACAAAAGGTTTCACCCTATAGAGGTTTGGAAGGCACTGAATGATATATTAATGAAAGAAGCAATTGAGAAATTACCATCAAGTAGATCTAACAAAGGTGAATTGATTCGTGGTGGTGACACTGGAGGGATCTGAACGATAGTTTGCTGCTGAGGTTGGTCAGCGGGTTGTGGTGGTGACACTGGAGGGATCTGAAGGATAGTTTGCTGCTGAGGTTGGTCAGCGGGAACGAGTTCAATTTCTTGGCTACTTGGCTGTTCCATCCTTTTGGCTGTAATTGCATAGCGATTACTAAGTAATAAAAATGGAATAGAAATATAGAATCAAAAGAACATCTAGTGAGCTGTTGATTCGAGTTGAAAATACCTGTGATTATCGGATATATCTTTCAAAACTGAACCAAGGGTGTTCTTTCTCATGAATGGAGATCCCAAGGGCATACACCTGAATTTATAGATGTGAAGTGAAGTCTACTTCCATTAAAAAAGGCTCATTCTATACGCACCCCCCTTCCTGATTATACCCCATTGTGAGAGGAAAACTGTCGGTCCCACGCAGGCCCCACCTGTAAGTATGTGAGAGGAGGGGGATGAAAAAAGTAAATATGGGGGTGTAGAAAGTAGCACCCTATCTGAAAGCAACAACTAGTGCTATATAATTTTCATAAAGGCTAAATGTTTCAAAAGGCTAAAAACTACAAATACAAATCTAAATATAATATTAATACAATTAAGAACTCATGTACATATATACACATACTAGCAGGGTGTCTGCGCGATGCGTTGGGGATGACACTTTGCATTATGGTAGTTTTCTTATTCGTAAAATGTACCATCCACTGGAGGATATATGTCATAAGCGAAGCCATTGGTTAGTCAATTTCATTGTGGTGTGCATGATTCAGTTATTATTCTCAACTGAAGTTATCGGTTACTCTATTATATTAACCAATTGGTTTTCGGTTAATCAGCTTAGTTTATTCGGTTAAATTGACGGCTTTTGGTTCGGTTCGTTTAATTGTTGGTTAAAAACCAAAACAAAACTAGAGCTAAAACTTTTTCTTAGAAATACATGAATTTAAGTATAAGTACATGAAATGAAAGTATAAATACATGAAATGGAGGTATAAAATATGAAGTACATGAAAAGGAAGTATAAAAACTAGAAATATATGAAAATATCAAGGGTTCCGTTCAGTTCGGTTAATTTTGGTTAAACGAGGGTACAAAAAAACTGCTAACCGGTTTTTAGTTAATTCAGTTGTTGGTTTTGATTTCGGTACGGTCTTGTTTGTTTCCGGTTTGGTTTTTGTTAACGATTTAGTTATTGCTCACCCATATACATCGTTAATCATGTAATATATCAATTTTTAAATTAAAAAAAATATAGCTATACCACACTCAAATTAAAAGAAGAAATGCTTGTTTTTATGGTGTAATTTTTTTAAAAATATTCACATACGAAAAAGTTACGGCTGTTTAAAAATCGTGAGCAGGGGCGGACCCACATAGGGTGAATCGGGGTCCTCTAGAAGTCCGTTAATCACCACTAATTAAGTCGATGATGTGTCATTTTACTTAACACATCCAAGCAATCCGTTAATAACCACTATTTGATAATGTAGTGTTTGTATGTCCATTAAATGGTTCTTCATTTTCGTGTTTAATTATGAATCAGATGGATGTCAAAAACTTGAAAATAAAAAAAGAACAAGTTAACTCTGTACTCAAAATGACAAAAATCTACATTATCTAATCCCATTTTTATACGTTTGCAAAATTTCATAAAACTGGGTTTATTAATCTTAGTTTAAGTTGAACTGTCTTTCTTTTACATGTAGTGACATATTGTAACAATATGTGGTATGTGAATATGGGCTACGCTACTCTCTAATAAGCAATGGCCATATATTATTAAAGACTAAATTGTATAAATCAACGTTTATGTTATACCTAAACTGCACTTCATACCTTTCACTATGAAATCGGCAAAATCCAACCTTTATGTTCATGTTTTGTTATGTGAGGGTACTATGGTCTTTGATTACATTACATAAAGGTTGATTTGTAAAAAAAAAATAGTTAATTACATATGTGTGTCCCTGTGGTTTGCACAAAGTAACATACTTAGGTACTAATAGTTTAAAATCACATTCTAGGGTATTAACTTTTCATTTTGTAACATTTGGAGGTATTAACGTTATTTTTAGGTTTAAAATCACATTCTATTAGTACCTAAGTATGTTATTTTGTGCAAACCACGGGGACTAACCATGTTAATACCCTAGAAGTTAATACCTCCAAACGTTACAAAATGAAAAGTTAATACCCTAGAAGGTGATTTTAAACTATTAGTACCTAAGTATGTTATTTTGTGCAAACCACATGGACTAACTATGTGTTAGTGCAGTATGTCTATCGCCTCCGTCAATCAAGATCGTAGCAGAAACACTTTAATTCTAGGCTTTATATTGTTATAAGTAGGAAAAGGCAAGGTGGCATGTAACACCTCGAAAAATCACGTCCAATGAAGTATTGACACGTGTAATAAACCCTAATGAAGTCAAACGTTGAATTTAAGGGACTAATTTTTCGAAAAATCGAAAACTTTGATTATGAAAGAACTGGAAGTATTATCATACCTAAATAAGTTTCTAAATAACCTTTTATGGTTTTATATTCACAAATGAGCCACCTGTTAATCAAGTGTAGCCGTTTATGTAATTAATTGAAAGTTTGCGCAGAAAAAGGGTTAAAAGCGTCAACATGTTAATCCTTACCTCTGAGTGACCTCTTAACAAACCGAGAGCCTCATGATATTTTATTATACTCTCAGGAATGCCAATCATTGGCCATCCAAGGCTTTTATGCCTAAAAGTGAAGTTACGCGCAACTTTGCAAGTATAAGGGACTAGAAGTGTCAATATGTTTAATTATACCTCTGAATGACCTTTTATCGAGCCCGAAGCATTATGATGTTTAATAATACTTTCAAGAATGCCTAATATGGATTAGATAAGGCTTCAATACTATTAAATGATGATTTACGCAAGTTTGCGCATTAGAGGGACCTAAAGCGTCAAACTGCTAAAGTATACCGATTCGTATGTTATCGGACCTTCCGGAATATGACCATGAGTTAAACATACCCTATTTACCCTTTATATAGCTTAGACATAGGCTTAGAGGTGTTTGGTGCGCAAAAATAAACTTTTAAGTCATGCAGGGACTAAAAGTGTCAAAAAGTGCACAAGTTTGTACTTTCGCGCATATCTCACAATCTGAATATATCCGGACACCCAAAAATTTATGTAAGCACTAAAATATTTTATTTTAGTGTTTGGTTTGATAAAATTCCATTCGTCGCGTCGTCTGGATTGATTTTCGCGTCCGTCCGTGTTTCGTCGTAATTAGCCGAACAACGGGACCGTACGACTAAACGAACCGACATCCGACATATTTTTGAGCATGTTTCAAGTCCAAAATGTTTAGGCATCATTCTCGGGCCTTAAAGTTGACTTAACGAGCCTTAAACATGTCGGAAATGGCCTTAATACACAACGGGGACTGAAATGGAAGCTTTGGAAACTGTTTGCTGATCAGAAGGACCTTAGCGTGACACCTAGCCCCCTTGGCGTCACGCGAGGCCCCTTCAGACCAGCAAAAGTTGTTTAATCAATTGTGGATAGCTTCTAAACACTCCAAAGGCCAATGCCACATGTTAATCCCTGATGTTGGGGGGCCAAACTTGGGTACCAAGGTGTTGCAACAAGTGTAGGGGCAAGATCAAAGCACGGTATTCGAGGAACGATCTTAACGGTCACCCGAAATCTATAAATACCCACCTCATTTTCCTTCAAACTCACCCCTTGATCTGAATTGTTCTAAGTTGGAGCCTTTGTGCTTCATACCTGAACATCCTAGATCAATTCCAACCTTGCTTGGACCTTTTGTAAGTGTCCTTTCGTGCTTAGTTTAAATTTCTAGCGTTATAGCCGAAAGGTCAGGCGTTTTGATGAACGCTTTGACTTTTAAGCGGTTGAGCCATTGTTCGTAACGAACATGGCACCGTGACCGTAATTAGTAGGTGTTAAACCCTCAAAAAAGGGCACCTCCTAATTACCACGTTTACTTAGTTCAATTGTCGGGTCAAATAAAAGTCAAATGGGTTTGTTTTAAATAAAATTCATAACTATTTATATAGAAGTCATAAAAATCAGTTTTCTCACTTTAATAACTTGGTAATTATTAGTTGAACATGTCTAAGCATGTTCAACCCGACAATTCTAAGTATAGGCTCGGTTTGGAACCGAAAGTCGCAAAAGTTGACTCTTGCTTTGACTTTTAGCTCTGACCCGATTTAGCATAGTTTAGATATGCCTTAGGATTCCTTTAGGACTAGGTTATAGGTTAGTGTAACCCTCTGAGGTTATACAACTTGGGTCCTTAGTTATCCTGTACATTGCATGTTCCCGTTATATGCTTAATTGTTGACCATTATGCCCTTTTGACCCCAAAACGTTTTGCAACTGATTTTAGATGATAAGTAAAATATTTTAAGCTTTCTGGGATGATAAAGATACCAGCTTTTCTTTAAAAACCCGAAAATCGTTTAAAATCGCCTTTTCACGCGTTTTAAGCGCATAGTATGTATAGAAACTATTTTAAATATATAATACTTGATACCTACTGATATTTTTAGCAAATCTATATACTTTAACAGTAAGCAAAAGTTTTAAACTCAGGTTTCCAAATTTGACCTTTAAACCTTATGTGAAATTACCAAAATGCCCCTTCGGTGCATAGTTTGGTTATAAATGATAAAATTCACATATGTGTAATACCCTACTGATATAACTTATTAAATTAAGTATTTTTACTGATTAAATTAGATCTGAAACTCTGATTCATATTAAACCTCTTTTATAATCTTTTAAATGACCAAAATACCCCTACGGGGCATAAATTGGTTTTAAATTCGTTTTGGGCATAACGGAAGGTATCTTACTGATATCACAACATGTTTAAGGCATATTAACTTAGGAAACATGTATATGACTCTTATGGTTACCCGTTACGCATATTTCGTGTTCGGATCGGTTTATGTAACTAGTTTGCGTAAATTAACCGAAACGGGTCAAACCTTATCATTTTCTTGTCAAAATCCAGAATATGTTTAGTTTACCCATATTACACAAGTCTCCAAACTTGTCGGGTCTAAATTACATTCTATTCCGGTCCTCGCTTAATCATGCGTTTTGAACCGTAAACCTTCGTTAAAACTAACCGGTCTAAGTTACGACTTAAATAAGACCCGTTAGGAATCTAATAGGTTAATAAAACCTTCGTTCCAGATTGAGAGCCCCAGTAGAAGTACTTGTGCTTGCTGATTAAAATATACGGCTGAGTATAAATTGCATTTGCTAGCTCAGGTAAATACTTTTAACTTATTTTCCCTTATACGGGCTTGGGATACGGTATTATAAGAATACTGCTTGGTCGGGGGTAGAAACCTTTTAATAGGAAATGATTAAATTGCATAATCCCGTTTTAATCTGTATTGATTGATAGCAAATAACATTAGGGGTTAATGACCGTGTCCTGGATATCATTGGCTCA
Organism: Helianthus tuberosus; assembly: GCA_030545235.1. Classification (NCBI taxonomy): domain Eukaryota; kingdom Viridiplantae; phylum Streptophyta; class Magnoliopsida; order Asterales; family Asteraceae; genus Helianthus; species Helianthus tuberosus. Next base: position 18,023 of record JARYGA010007901.1, on the reverse strand, counting down.
TTTAAAAAGTGAATGGCCATAACTTAAGCACAAGGTGTAGGCATAACACCTCCTGTTGCGTATGTAAAAGATATACTCACTCGTAAGGTGTCTTCTTGTGAGTTATATTTATGGTGTGTCGATTAATCTTGACCGGCTTGTATTGTATAATCACCGGCCCTAAATGTTGGACAACCATGTAAATCGGGTACAAGATTTTTATTAATAAAATTGTCCCAGATTATAAAAGATATTTTGTGCCACGTGCATTCAAATCAATTTTCAAACTCTTTTTCCAAAATGAGTCAGTTAATTGTATTTACCAGTGTAAACTGACGTATTTTCCAAAAAGGTTAAGTGACAGGTACTGAACGTAATTGGCTGGAAGCTCAGGGCGTTAATAAGGAATCTTGCAAGTTCTAGGCGTCTAAAGTCTGTTGAACAATGTTTATGTTTTAAGATCCGCCTGTGGATCCTTTACTTTCCGTTGTAATACTTTGACATTACTTCATATTCGGATTGTAATATATTTATCTTTTGCTTCCGCTGTGCATTTATACATTGTGTTGTTTGACTATGATGATCTCAACTACGTCACGATACTCCCCACCGGGCCCACCGGTAATACGTGGAAATATCGGGGTGTGACAGGTTGGTATCAGAGCTAACATTGAGTGAATTAAACACTAGCCTTTTGTGTTTAATCTCAATGACACAGTAGCACATTCCTTGACCCCCTGAGTCTAGACTTAACATAGGAATACTCTCAACCATAATCTGAAAACTATTGCTTCCAATTTCTTATATATATTGGATATGTCGCCAAGCGAAGAAGCCGTATTAGAAATTCTCCACATCCGGAGCCTAGAATTGCTGAGCTTCGTACCGCGGCTAGAATGAAACGAGAATCCAGGGAGGGAACATTCGAAAGTAAAGTGAAGAAGAAAACTCCTTTTGCTAAGGATCGTTTCTTTAATAGTCCTTACAAGGACATATTTATCTCTCAGTCCCTTCGAGGACAACATTATTCCTTTTAAGTCCCGTCTAGGGCACATCTGTACTTTTAAATTTTTAGTGGAATGATTAAATTTAAATTTTCATTCTAAGCATGAAAAATGAAATAAATGAAAAATAACATTCCTTTTATAAGATCTACCATTATAATAAAATGACAAAAATCTAAAAAGGACAAGACCTAGCCACGTGTCATTTTTAGACATGGCCAAGATGGTAAGACCTATTCAAGAGATTCAGATCCTTGTTAACACCTAAGAACGTGTTAGCATTCTTGACAAATGTGATTCGAGAAAATCACAACAGTCATCCTTATATTGGATTCTTCCAATTTTCTTGTCTAGCCTAGTGATTTAGAAATCATGGCTTAAATCATCAAATAAAGATGATCATATTGTTAACACCCAAGAACGTGTTAGCACTCTTGACAAAAGTGATCTGAGAAAATCACAATAGTCATCCCTATATTGGAAATTTTCAAATTTCCTGATTTAGCATAATGATCTAGAAATCATGGCTTATATCATCCTATAAGATGATCATGTTATAAACATCCGTTAGTGATGAAGTGCCTACGGGCCAAACTTGTTGTCCGATAAGACAACGACAGTGGTGGTCTTTGACCTCCTGTCTAAAAATGTTGGACCATGTCCAAGCATAATAGTCGGTATGATCCAAACGATCTTGACTAATAGCATCTGAAAAGATGATCATATCATAAACATCCCTCAGAAGGGAAATGCCCACGGGCTATAACTATTGTCCTAAAAGACAAAGGGCAGTTGTAGTCTTCGACTCTCTGTCAAGAAAAGTAACCGACTTTGCTCAAACCTTAAATGCCTCGATCCCAAACGATCATGGCTTATAAATTCAAAACTGTCCTCGTGACAAGGCTGCTGTGCCACTTTAATATCCTTATTGTTTTTATATACTAGGATAAATTATAATGAAAATACTAATAAAATTAACAAATTAACCCATATGGTTTATATTACCATGCTTAATAAATTATCAAAAATGATAATTTCATAATAACCTCTGAATAAATCATTGTCAATGTTTATGAAGCAATCAAGCTACATGGCTGGATTAGATGAAGTTAACAGCCACTTGAAGAAGAACAATGATACTACCAGAATTAATGTAACTGGAGCGGAACTGCAGGCAATAATGGATTATTCAGTTACTCGAGCTCTTGACAGATAGTATGATGAATCAAATGATACCCACTCTAAGACTCTATCTGTGGCTCGTAGTAAGCCCCCTTCCAAAACACATGAGTCAAGGGAGGACGATGTTCATCACTCATCAAATCAGAGGAGTGTTCCGCCTAGACAGGTTGTGCTTCATCAAGAGGCACCAATTAAGACCTGCTCATATAAATATTTTGTCTCCTGCAAGCCCAGAGACTTTACAGGGGAAAAAGGGGTCATCGATTACATGATATGGCTCGATGAGATGGACACTGTTGTTGACATCAGCGGTTGTGCGGAACAAGATGTTGTGACATTTGTTTCACAATCATTCAAAGGAGAAGCGTTGGCATGGTGGAGATCATTGCTCCAAGCCACGGGAAAGGTCCTACTCTACAACTTACCTTGGGATCAATTTGTTGCATTAATAAAGGAAAACTATTGCCCTCAGCATGAGGTAGAAGAGATAGAATCAGACTTCTTGGCTCTGGTCATGAAGAATTTGGATTGTCAGGCATACGTGACAAGTTTCAACACTATGTCCCGCCTAGTTCCTTACTTAGTCACCCCTGAACCTAAACGCATAGCGCGTTTTATTGGAGGCCTAGCACCAGAGATAAAGGGAAATGTTAAAGCATCTAGGCCTACCACATATAGGTCCGCGGTGGACTTATCCTTATCTCTCACCTTAGATGCAATCAGAAATAAGTCTGTTAAGGCTTCTGGCGAGGGAAAAAGGGAAAGAGAAGATGAGAACTCTCATCGATCTGACAAGAAGAAAAAGGGAAGTTTTAGGAACAAAGAAGACTCCGAGTTTAGGAAAAACTCGAGTCAGTCTAATAACAGACCCAAATGCAGTAACTGCAGAAAGCAACATTCTGGAAAATGTACTATCGACCCACGTGCTAAATTGTGTGGAATTTGCAAGACCAAGGGTCACAAAACCTTAGATTGCAAGGAGTTGAGGAACGCGACATGTTACAATTGTAACGAGGAAGGGCACATCAAAACCAACTGCCCAAAGCTTATAAAGAAGCATGGAGAGGACAGGAACACAAACGCACGAGTCTTCCAGAGGAACTCCCAGGAGATGGTGCAGGATGACGACAATATAGCAGGTACTTTTCCCTTATCAAGAAGTTATGCAGAAATTTATTTGATGCTGGCACATATGATTCTATAATTAATGATAAATAGTGAGAACTGTTGTCTCCGCCTGATTAGAACTCCGGTCATTTACTGCGAGGTAGAAATTGGCCGATGATACTCTAGAGAGTGCTCCAACAAATCTTAGATTGATATTTTATGTCTATTAGGAATCACTCTTTTCTGATATCCCTATGGCAAGCTTTCAAGCTACCTAAACTCTTCAATATAATAAAGACAGATGTGACGTTTTGATCCTCTGTCAGAAAAGTGATGGACTAGGTCCAAACCTTAAATGCCATTGATGGTCTTTTGTGACCTAGGCTAAGTAATATTAATATATATTTTAAATAACGTTCATTAAGAATGTTAGTGATATATTAGCCTGTATGGGTTATTGATACCATAGTTGGTATATATTAAGGCCATCAGGATGAGGAATAGCAGTTGTTAGATTGCAACTAAGAAATTGTTTTATTGGTGTTAGGAACCAATATCGAGTATGGCAAACTCAGATAAGATAGCCGTTGGTCGTGTCATGGATGATGAGACACATGCCAATGATGCTACAATTGTGAACCTTAAAATTTCCAGTGATGTTCTTCAAACTATGATAGACGCAGCTGTTGGAAAAGCTGTGAAGAAGGCTGTGAAAAAGTTCAAGGAGCCCCATGCTACTCGCTCCAAATTTTATCTAGGACCACATTTCCTTACTCATAAGGAGGATCTTGTTCATGCCTCAAATGCAAAAGATGAGCTAAAAAGGAAAAGGGAGGAAGATAACTCCCAGGGCTCTAAGAAGAAGAACAAACAAAAATCCAACCAGAAACCAGTATGCAAGACCTGCAAGAAGCGCCACTATGGGAAATGAAGGTACGAATCAAAATCCCAATCACAGCCTAGGGCTTGTGGGATCTGCAAATCTAGTGAGCATAAAACATTGGAATGCCAGAAGATAGGAGATGCGACTTGTTACAACTGTAACGAGAAAGGGCATATCAAATCAAATTGCCCAAAATATACTAAGAAGCCTAAAGGAGATAAGAAGACCAACGCTAAGGTCTCTCAGATGGATGCAGAAGGGGTCATACAAAATGACAATATTATAATCGGTACGTCCTTATCCATAATGTATATGCTAGGGTATTGTTTGATTCAGGTGCAGATAAGTCATTGGTGGAATAAATTTTGTAAAGTCTGCCTGTTAGAATCTTAAGCATAAAAATATGAAGTAGAATAAATGCTAAGAGTTTTATTTTGGTTAGGATACCAATAAATCCTTCGTAAACTATAGGTGTGACAAGCTTTTAAAAATCTTTCATAAGAACCCTAGATATTAAGTGTAAGGTAAAACTTACAAACGAAAATCATAAGAACCATTTCTTCTGCTCCTGTCAGAAATCTTCAGTCGTGAAATTCTAGTGTACCCTCTCTCTAGATGAGGTACATCATCATATGAAATTGATATCTCTTTGATCTCCATCGATTACGAATACCAGATGGTATGACAAAAGCGCCATATGAGGATTGGTGTATCTTAATATGTTCCATAGATTGCTTCCATGCCTGATCAGTATGGAGGTTTAATGCATGGAACCACACAGATATTCCAATGGTCATACGGTATTAAAGTCAACTAATGGTATTCAAAGATGATATCCAGAATGGAATTGTCTAAGTGAGTGTCTCTGATTAAGAAATCCGTGGACTCGTAACATAAATGTGTCACTCATTTGACACCAGCAAGGATGGATGAACTGGAGCCTGAGATTTGGAAAATCTCTGTAACCTCCTTGTATCTTGATTATCTTCTCCTAAGACTACCATGTTTACCTCCCGAGAGGCAAGTAGAGTTAAGATTTATATCCCATTTAGGGCTGCATCATTATGAAATCTCCAAGACAGTTAGTACCATTAATGGAATAATCGAAACCCTGATTAAGTAAATTTTAAGATAGGAGATTCATATAGCATAACTCATTATTCCGAGAGTTTGATATTGTTAAATAAGAAAGACGGTTCATTTTGCTTATGCATTATTACCGCAACCCTAATTAGGCAACGATTAAGAATCGCCATCAGCTGCCCAGGATCGTCGATTTGTTCGACTAACTGTAAGGATTAGCTACTCCTCAAGACTAGTTTTGAGCAATGGTTGGAATAACCATCTCACCTTAAGATAAGCTTTTCTACAATAGTTGTTATATAAGTATCAAGGTGGCTCCTTTGGAGACCTTGTATGGATGAAATATCAAAACATCCGTAGGATGGACGAGACTTTGGGAAGTCCACCTATCAGGATCTGAAAGTTGCATTGGAAACAACAAATAAGATCATACAAATCCATAATCGATTGTAAGTTGCCAGTATAAGGCAGGAAATCAAGGATTTTAGCAACCCTCCTAAGTTCTGGTTAAAAGATAAGGTTCAACAAAAGATAACACCCTGGAAGGGTGTGCCGAGTTGTAATTTTCAGGTTAGTTAAGCTCGGAATCTACAAAGTCATTCGAAGGATTCGAATGTATCAAGACCAAATAGCTTACGAGCTAAGACCTAATATAGGAGCTTGGTGGAACGCGCAATGTGACCCACACTAATGATTTAGCGACGTGTCACCAATAAGTCGAAAAGCACTATCACATAATGATATGCAGATCTATGATAGTATGAGCAACCTATGTTGATTGAGAATCGACAGGTTAAGGAGCTCCAAAAGAAAGTATGAACCTATTGTATAGGTCAACTGGGATACCCTTGGAGACCCAAATATACTATGGAAGTTAAATCCATGATACGACAGAAAGTACTTCATTTACTTTAAGCAAATCTCGAGGTCGAGATTTCTTTGAAGGGGGTGAGGATGTAACACCTCGAAAAATCACGTCCAATGAAGTATTGACACGTGTAATAAACCATAATGAAGTCAAACATTGAATTTAAGGGACTAATTTTTCGAAAAATCGAAAACTTTGATTATGAAAGAACTGGAAGTATTATCATACCTAAAATAAGTTTCTAAATAACCTTTTATGGTTTTATATTCACAAATGAGCCACCTGTTAATCAAGTGTAGCCGTTTATGTAATTAATTGAAAGTTTGCGCAGAAAAAGGGTTAAAAGCGTCAACATGTTAATCCTTACCTCTGAGTGACCTCTTAACAAACCGAGGGCCTCATGATATTTGATTATACTCTCGGGAATGCCAATCATTGGCCATCCAAGGCTTTTATGCCTAAAAGTGAAGTTACGCGCAACTTTGCAAGTATAAGGGACTAGAAGTGTCAATATGTTTAATTATACCTCTGAATGACCTTTTATCGAGCCCGAAGCATTATGATGTTTAATAATACTTTCAATAATGCCTAATATGGATTAGATAAGGCTTCAATACTATTAAATGATGATTTACGCAAGTTTGCGCATTAGAGGGACCTAAAGCGTCAAACTGCTAAAGTATACCGAGTCGTATGTTATCGGACCTTCCGGAATATGACCATGAGTTAAACATAACCTATTTACCCTTTATATAGCTTAGATATAGGCTTACAGGTGTTTGGTGCGCAAAAATAAACTTTTAAGTCATGCAGGGACTAAAAGTGTCAAAAGGTGCACAAGTTTGTACTTTCTCGCATATCTCACAATCTGAATATATCCGGACACCCAAAAATTTATGTAAGCACTAAAATATTTTATTTTAGTGTTTGGCTTGATAAAATTCCATTCGTCGCGTCGTCTGGATTGATTTTCGCGTCCGTCCGTGTTTCGTCGTAATTAGCCGAACAACGGGACCGTACGACTAAACGAACCGACATCCGACATATTTTTGAAGATGTTTCATGTTCACAATGTTTAGACATCATTCTAGGACCTTAAAGTTGACTTAACGAGCCTTAAACATGTCGGAAATGGCCTTAATACACAACGGGGACTGAAATGGAAGCTTTGGAAACTGTTTGGTGATCAGAAGGACCTTAGCGTGACACCTAGCCCCTTTGGCGTCACGCGAGGGCCCTTCAGACCAGCAAAAGTTGTTTAATCAATTGTGGATAGCTTCTAAACACTCCAAAGGCCAATGCCACATGTTAATCCCTGATGTTGGGGGGCCAAACTTGGGTACCAAGGTGTTGCAACAAGTGTAGGGGCAAGATCAAAGCACGGTATTCGAGGAACGATCTTAACGGTCACCCGAAATCTATAAATACCCACCTCATTTTCCTTTAAACTCACCCCTTGATCTGAATTGTTCTAAGTTGGAGCCTTTGTGCTTCATACCTGAACATCCTAGATCAATTCCAACCTTGCTTGGACCCTTTGTAAGCGTCCTTTCGTGCTTAGTTTAAATTTCTAGCGTTATAGCCGAAAGGTCAAGCGTTTTGATGAACGCTTTGACTTTTAAGCGGTTGAGCCATTGTTCGTAACGAACATGGCTATGTGACCGTAATTAGTAGGTGTTAAACCCTCAAAAAAGGGCACCTCCTAATTACCACGTTTACTTAGTTCAATTGTCGGGTCAAATAAAAGTCAAATGGGTTTGTTTTAAATAAAATTCATAACTATTTATATAGAAGTCATAAAAATCAGTTTTCTCACTTTATTAACTTGGTAATTATTAGTTGAACATGTCTAAGCATGTTCAACCCGACAATTCTAAGTATAGGCTCGGTTTGGAACCGAAAGTCGCAAAAGTTGACTTTTGGTTTGACTTTCAGCTCTGACCCGATTTAGCATAGTTTAGATATGCCTTAGGATTCCTTTAGGACCAGGTTATAGGTTAGTGTAACCCTCTGAGGTTATACAACTTGGATCCTTAGTTATCCTGTTCATTGCATGTTCCCGTTATATGCTTAATTGTTGACCATTATGCCCTTTTGACCCCAAAACCTTTTGCAACTGATTTTAGATGATAAGTAAAATATTTTAAGCTTTCTGGGATGATAAAGATACCAGCTTTTCTTTTAAAAACCCGAAAATCGCTTAAAATCGTCTTTTCACGCGTTTTAAGCGCATAGTATGTATAGAAACTATTTTAAATATATAATACTTGATACCTACTGATATTTTTAGTAAATCTATATACTTTAACAGTAAGCAAAAGTTTTAAACTCAGGTTTCCAAATTTGACCTTTAAACCTTATGTGAAATTACCAAAATGCCCCTTCGGTGCATAGTTTGGTTATAAATGATAAAATTCACATATGTGTAATACCCTACTGATATAACTTATTAAATTAATTATTTTTACTGATTAAATCAGATCTGAAACTCAGATTCATATTAAACCTCTTTTATAATCTTTTAAATGACCAAAATACCCCTAGGGGGCATAAATCGGTTTTAAATTCGTTTTGGGCATAACGGAAGGTATCTTACTGATATCACAACATGTTTAAGGCATATTAACTTAGGAAACATGTATATGACTCTTATGGTTACCCGTTACGCATATTTCGCGTTCGGATCGGTTTATGTAACTAGTTTGCGTAAATTAACCGAAACGGGTCAAACCTTATCATTTTCTTGTCAAAATCCAGAATATGTTTAGTTTACCCATATTATACAAGTCTCCAAACTTGTCGGGTCTAAATCACATTCTATTCCGGTCCTCGCTTAATCATGCGTTTTGAACCGTAAACCTTCGTTAAAACTAACCGGTCTAAGTTACGACTTAAATAAGACCCGTTAGGAATCTAATAGGTTAATAAAACATTCGTTCCAGATTGAGAGCCACAGTAGAAGTACTTGTGCTTGCTGATTAAAATATACGGCTGAGTATAAATTGCATTTACTAGCTCAGGTAAATACTTTTAACTTATTTTCCCTTATACGGGCTTGGGATACGGTATTATAAGAATACCGCTTGGTCGGGTGTAGAAACCTTTTAATCGGAGATGATTAAATTGCATAATCCCGTTTTAATCTGTATTGATTGATAACAAATAACATTAGGGGTTAATGACCGTGTCTTGGATATCCTTGGCTCATTTAAAAAGTGAATGGCCATAACTTAAGCACAAGGTGTAGGCATACCACCTCCTGTTGCGTATGTAAAAGATATACTCACTCGTAAGGTGTCTTCTTGTAAGTTATATTTATGGTGTGTCGATTAATCTTGACCGGCTTGTATTGTATAATCACCGGCCCTAAATGTTGGACAACCATGTAAATCGGATACAAGATTTTTATTAATAAAATTGTCCCAGGTTATAAAAGATATTTTGTGCCACGCGCATTCAAATCAATTTTCAAACTCTTTTTCCAAAATGAGTCAGTTAATTGTATTTACCAGTGTAAACTGACGTATTTTCCAAAAAGGTTAAGTGACAGGTACTGAACGTAATTAGCTGGAAGCTCAGGGCGTTAATAAGGAATCTTGCAAGTTCTAGGCGTCTAAAGTTTGTTGAACAATGTTTATGTTTTAAGATCCGCCTGTGGATCCTTTACTTTCCGTTGTAATACTTTGACATTACTTCATATTCGGATTGTAATATATTTATCTTTTGCTTCCGCTGTGCATTTATACATTGTGTTGTTTGACTATGATGATCTCAACTACGTCACGATACTCCCTACCGGGCCCACCGGTAATACGTGGAAATATCGGGGTGTGACATGGCAATTTTGTAAATAATGAGATTTCTCATTATATCCCTTGGCCTATAAATAGAGAACTTAGGGTTCTCATTTAGAACTTTTGCAACTTTTGGCATTTTGGAGCTTTGGAGATCTAGACCTAGAGAGAGAAAGTCTAGAGAGAGAAAGTTCCGTGTACGTGATTCAGGTGCTGTACGTTTTCAGATCTGACAATAGAATCACAATTATAATTACGTTCTCGTGTGTTCGGTCACGTTCGTGTACGGATTCCGCACGTCACACGTTCGGTTCGCAATCATTTCGGAGTCAAAACCGGTCCTAACAAGTGGTATCAGAGTAGGAGCTCGATTGCTCGGATCAAACGCATGATTTCGTACGGAAAATCATCAGAATCAGATTCAAATTTCACTCAGATTTGATCAATTTCTTCATCTTTACATTTCTTCACGTTTTCGACAGAAAATCACCAAATTAAACGACTTTTTACGGTTAAAATTTGCTGATTTTTGGATATGTTATGCGAAAACATTGATCTACAAGCCTACAAATTTTCAGATCTAAATTCCAAGCCCTTTGGGAGAAATCTAAGATTTTTTGATCGAAAAAATTAAAAGGATGTTGAATGTTGCTGTTCATGAACTATTGGATGCCAACCGATCGGCTAGTTGACCGTACGGCTAGCTGATCGAACCAAAATTTTCATCACTGAAATTCATTTAAAGTTGTTGACCTGTTGACTTGCCAACCGATCGGTCAGCATCTTCACTTGATTGAACAGCTGATCGATCGATCAGTAGTCCGTTTCAAAACATCACTACAATTCATTAAAGACGTTGACCTGTTGACCTAACCGAACGGACAGCTGTCCGAACGGCTAGCGTCCCAACCGATCGACCGGCACCCTGGCCGAACGGCTAGCATCCTAACCGCACGGTCAGCACTTCGTTTCAAATCACATCACTCATTAAAGTCATTAAGTCAACATTGTTATGTTTATTAGTCAAACTGACAGCCCATGTGATTAAGTGTTTTGCATAAAAGATAAATTTTTAAACAAAAGGTTTAGTGGACATTGAGGTCCAATGAAATGAATTGATTAATTTCTGATTGTCGGCCACATCATTTCAATTATCAGTTTGCATGTGAGAAAGTCAAAAAATAATCATAAAATCAATAGGCTAACCGATCGACCAAGCATTTTGTCGTCTTGTGCCATCAATTGAACATGCTAGCTGATCGGACAACCCACTCTATTCAAAGCATAGTCAGCGGATCGGACAACATATTTGTCGTGTAGTGCTGATCGATCGAACAGAGGGTCGAACGATTTACCAACCTATCCATTGCATAAGTTGTCTTAAATTGCCACCCGTTCGGCCAACATTAAGTGTTTTGTCCTTTGTGCCATCAAACGAACAACGAGTCGTTCGGTTTGCCACCCGCTAATCACATTTGTTTGTTTGCGTGATTCAGGTGATTCAAGGAGATAAAATCATGTCTGAAATGAAAGTGAAAACGAGAGAAGAAATTCTAAAAGAGAAGACTGAAAGAGAAAGATTCATTGTTGGGTGATGTGGGGTAAAATACACATATTTGTCCCGTGTAAATTGTATTTTTTTTACATAGTTTTTATTTGTTTTATTTAGTTTTTGGTATTATATTATATTATTTGGTGTTTTGGCAGGTCATGCTGCAAATGGAGCGAAAATGAGTAATATGTAAATAACCAGCCAGTTGGGCAGAGTGATGTGCCAGGGACCAAAGTTGTAATGTATGGAAACTAGAGTTATTTACTAAACTTGGAGGGACTAAAGCTGCCATATATGGGAAATGGAAAATTAATCATGATAAATATTGAATGATGAGGGACCATATGTGACAAGAGGCTGAAAGTTAATTAATTCCTAGCATGTCACGACAAAACATTCAAATATGGATTCTCACAATTGTGCTATGGGTCTTACGATTTTGTGTTTGAGATATTTTTGACCGGTTATGTTTTTTTATTTGAAGTGGGCTTATGTATGCCAGCCCATCTGTGGAAATTAGTATATGATACGTATGGAAAAAGAAATCCACATATACAGCAACCTTGAACGCAAACAACATTGACGGCTCGACATCAGAACAGACGCACGAAGAGAGGTATTCTTGGACGAATTGGAGAGTTGTTTTAGCAAGGGTCGAAGGCCAGGAATCATTGGAGACAAGTGGGAAGCTAGAGATCAAGGAGTTTACGGGTTCTACCTTTAGATTTCTTTTATTTTCTGGTTTCTTGTTTTTATAAGATGAATTCTTGTTTGAGACTTTGTTTGATTATTTTTAAGACTATGTTCCTTGGCTAGTTTTCTAAAACCACCTAGACTTAGTTGAATGGATTGATTAATGTTTTTATCGTTTTCGTTATTTGCATGATTGTTATGGGTGATTGTGTTTAGTAAGAGGTTTGATTTAATGGTTTGATGTGTGTGCGTACTTTGAGTTGGTTTATTGTTATTACTTGTTTCATATGATTCTTAGTGACGGTCTATATCACAAGATAGAGTCATATTAGGGTTTAGGGTTTCGGTGAGTGTCTATATCACGTTAGAAAACCTTCACTCTTTAGGGAGAATTGGCCAATAACCCCTAGAAGTAAGTGTTAATAATTTGCTAAGTCTTAGTGTTCTACTAGTCCTAATACCTGGGAAGTGAGGGGCTATTGGTAGGTCTTACCCGGCGAATTGCTTTAGATAGGCCTTGGGAAAGGTTATGTCTTGGTTTACCTGTCGGTCTTATTAGTCTATCAAGTCAAATTAATTATTTCAAATTACCCTAGATCTAGGATTGGGAAATAATAAGTCAACATTAGGGTACTTACACAATAATTAGACAACTGGGAAGGCGTCTAATAACCGGTAGGATTAACGGCCTAGGTAGCTCCACAGGTTTCTCCTTGAGAAGGGTCGAGGGGCCTCGTTGGTTCTTAATAGGTTTAGTATTATAAGATCCCGGTTCCATAACTCGTGCATTTAACTTAATCAGTAATCTCTTAAAAACAATTCAGGATTCTTGTCTAGGTGGTCGTGTTCTCATATAAGAATCGTCTTCGCCTTCTTTCGTATTTAGTCTAGTTCTTAGTTAATTAATTAGTTTAAATAGATTTCCTTAGATTTTCCGTACCCCCCCCCCCCAACCTATTCAACAGTTAGAGTCCGTGTCAGTCTAGGTCTAAATAGAGTCTAATTAGCGTAATTAGAGAGTCTCGTGGGTTCGATACTCGGACTTACTTAGGCTATACTGCATTGACCGGTACACTTGCCGGTGGTGTGGTCTAGGTTTTAGAGAGTCTGTTTTTATAAATTTAAAACTTAGAGTGTCTAATTTAGGGTTAAAATTAGTTAGTTTAATTAGACCACATTTTAGCACATCATTGGGTGTAGAATGGAGAAAACGCAGGAAGAGTATGAAAATGCGGTAAGCAATAAAAGATGGGACAAGAAGCGAGAGTGTTATGTCAACAGAGATGGTGAACCTGTCGTCCACAGGAGGGACATAGTTCATGATGATGTTCTTCTAGTAATTCCTCTGTCGGGCGAGTTTTATTCAAATTGTGAAAAAGACAAGAATTATGAGAAAAAGGTGAATAAAATTATCAGAGATGCAATGACATCAAGTCTGAGAAAGAGGGATGAAGAAAGAATGAAGAAGAATGTTGAGAATTTGGTTGATGATTTGAAGAAGGTTGCTGACAAAATGAAAGTTGAAGTTGTTGAAAAAGAAGCTGTTACTGAAGAACAGCAGGTTGAAGAAGAGATAGAGAAGAAAGAAGATATTGAGAATGATCAAAAGCTGGTTGGTGATCAGTTGAACACAACAGAAAAGGAGAAAATGACAGAAGAAGGTGGGATAACTGATAAAATTCAAATTGAATCTTCTGAATTACTCAACAAAAATGAATTGATGAATAATGATACTAAAATCGATAAACAATCTGATAATAAAAATGTTGAACAGTGCAAGAAATACATGGAAACGTGCAGTGCTTGTACTGAAAAAGACGAAAAATTCAGAACAAGAGATCTTGAATTTGCTAAAATCGAAGAAGTTTTCAAAGAAAAATGCAAAGAAATGTTAGAAAATGAAAAGATTTTAAAAGAAAATGATGAAAAACTTTCAGAAAAATGTAAAAAGTTAGAAAAAGAAAATGAAGTTTTGAAAGAAAATGTTTTGAAAAAGACAGAAGAATGTGATCAAAAAGAGAATGCTTTTCAAGAGATGAAAAAGGAATATGATTCCATAAAATTGGCATATCACATTACAAAAGAGTCATATGAAAATGTGAAAAGTCAAATGAAACTTGTTCAATCCAGATTGAAATACTGTTCTGAAACAACTGATACGCTTAAGCGATAGTATTCAATAAAGCAACAAGTTGTCAATTCTTACATTGAGGATGTTGCTAAGCTAAAGCGTCAAATAGCTGATTTAGAACAGGATAACAACAAGTTACAGAGTTATCATGCGTCATCATATGTGCTTGAAAGAATTTTCAACATAAAACCGGGTGATGATGATTCTGAGAAAAACAAAAAGGGCATTGGTTCTGAGTTTCATCAAGTTCCTCCTCCGGAAAAGTTTGCATTTTATGATGATGAGAAGGTCGAAAAAGCTTTCAACATGGTCGATCAATTGCCAGATAACATTGACGTAACCTATTCCAAATCTGATGATTTAAGTGATTCAGAGGTGGTAGGTAAGGTCGTTGAAAGTGTGTTGAAAGAAGAGTCGGTTGAAAAAGGTAAATCTGAATCACATGATGGAAATGAAGGTAGTTTTCATGAAGAATATATGAAAAATTCAAAATCTGAGAAAAAATTGAATGATGATTCAAAATAATTGGTTTATACCATGATTGGATCGGACAAATTATTCTTAGATATTGTATTCCCGATTCAGAATGTGATTTCAGAAAAGATTGATAAAGTTTTCAAAATGGTTGAGATTGAAAAGTCTGAAATTCCAAAGTTTGCTGAAAAGTGTCACAAAACTTTTTATAACAAACCTGGTTACAAGAAGAAAAACATGAAGGCTGGGTTGGGTTATAAGAAGAAACAAAGTTGGAATAAAAATGAAACGCCAAATTATCAGACTAAAATGAATTTTGTTCATGGGACAACTTCTGAAGAAGAGAAAGAACTCCAATTTAGACGACAGTCTAATGAAGAGTTCTATACTCAGAAAAGCAACAACAACAGGTCAAAGATGTGTCCAAGAGAACATGTTTCAAATGTGATCAAACTGGACATCTTGCACGCAAGTGTCCAAATCTGAAACCTGTTGGTGTTGAAACGAAAAAGAAGTATGATGTTGTGAATCAGAAGTCAACCAAGATTGATTCAAAGCAAACTTGGAAGCCAAAAATGTCAAAGGCTGACTCACAACAAACCTGGAAATCAGAGACACCCAGACTTAGAACAACACAAAGTTTGAAAACAACAGTTGACGCAACAAAACCAAATCAGTTTTGGAAACCAAAAGTTGTTCAAAAACAAAATGTTCAAAAGGAGTCACATTTTTACTAAAGAGGTACACCTAAAGGTCAAACATGGTCGGTTACGAGACAAATGACTTCGGTAAAAGAAGAAAAAGATGTTAAAATTGAAAAAGTCTTTGTACAAAATGACAAAGATTTTCCGAAGCTAAATGATGCATATTGTGTTGAAATGCCTAAGGTCAAACAGACCTGGGCTAAATTGTTCAAGTGACTGAATAGTTGAATGTGCAGGTGCTTCCGAAGAAAACAAAATGTCATCAAGAGGAGTGTTGGAGCAGCCTGGCACGAGAAGAAGAGGCTGCTGATCCCTGCGATGGTTAAACAGGGAGTTTGTTTGTTTTTTATAAATAAATAAACCATATTTCATAAACCCTAAAAATTTGAAAATTAAAAAACCAAAAATATGTTTTTATTTTGTCAAAAAATTGAAAAATAAAAAATATGTTTGTTTTTAAATTTGTCAAAAATTCAAACATCCAAAAATATGTTCAGTGAATACGCCGAAACCCTCACGGCTGAACAAACATGATTAATTTCACAAGATTGAAAAACGGTTTTCAAACTGTAAAATATCAATGTGTTGTAAATCATGGGGGTACATTTGCAGAAAATATAATGTGTTGCAAAACTGAGCATGAGATGCAGAAAATGGATGGCGAGACAATGCTATCTACATCGGGTTGTCAAATTTCCTTTAAATGTTTTGAATTTTATGGGGAGTAAGAAATTGTCAGAAAATCCAAAAATATTAGAAAATTTGAAAAAGCCAAAAACATGATAAAATTCAAAAAATGAGTTTTGTGTAAAAAGATGAAATGATAGTACATCAGTAGACAATGACAGTACGGTAAAGAATTGGAAAGTTAAAAGTGATAAACGGTCTCACTGATGATATGCCAGTAGGTTTTTACACGCTTAGTAGATTGATTTCGAGATATAAACCTAAATATCAAATACTTACTTATCTCGTGGGGAACATCTCTCGGATATATGGGTAACCCCCGAAATCTTGTTTGAAGGGCTTTCTATTTCTGACATACTAGGTCTTTGTACGTGATGATATCTGGGGTATTATACCAGGACTTCTGATTTTGCGGGAGCAATAGCCTAGTCCTCGTATAATACTTTGCACTGCTTTATTCTTAAAGCCCACCCTCAGCATAAAAAAATGATGAAACATTGAAAAATGCTAATCATGTGCTGTTGAAAAGAAGATCCCCAAGGGGGACCCACCTAAAGTTGAGCCATCATCTCTCTGATTTTGCGGAAGCAATAGCCTTAGCTCTCATGGCCTCGCATTCACCCCTTACAGATATCATTAGTGTGCACTCACCTGTAAGACTGAATATAGGAGTCTGGATACGGGAGTATATTCTGAGGTGGGACACGCGAATAAGTTAAGTCCTTAAAACACTAATCTCGTATCTCAAATCAGTTGAACTTTGTGTGAAAATTTAAGTGGATCAGTATACTGACAATCTAAGGGGATCGTTTAGAACTTAAAGTGTTTAAAGCTCAACGGTACTAGTGATTTGTCAAAAACTGATATGATCCTCTGACGCGAACTCAAACAAAAATATTGTCTGTACATATGTTTGTAAATATTTCTTTACTGCTTTTTATTTCAGAAAAATACAAAAAGATTTTGATTCTACTTTATTTTCGACAACCGATGTTAGAGAGCTGAGTTTCAAAATCTAAGTATGCTGATCGTGTTTCTGAAAATAAACAAGCTCATTAATTTGAAACTTGAAGTTTTTATTAAAAATAAAAAACAGTTTGTGAAGTCTCCAAGGTCATTAATTTGGACTTGGATGATTAACTGTGAGGGATTTGGATGCTTATATTGTTAAAATCTATTGTAAAAGAGCCAGTTTCAGATCATGTTCGCTAAAATTGCCAAATCTACGAAGATTGCTGATAGGGGGATAGAATCAAGTATTCCTGGATATATTCATATTATTATATTTAGAGCCAGGATCTTGATTTAGAAAGTTTAATAGAGCCAGGTTACGATTCTTGGACAACTGAAAATTCTTTCACTGTTAAAATTTTCTAGCTTATGCTGAGAGAGCCAGGATTTTTAATCCTGGATGATTCAAACATTGTTACTTATAAATGTTTGAGGATTGCAGATGTTGTACCAGACTACGATCCCGAAAGCCGAGTCTAAGGGGGAGTCTGAAGACGAGCTCAACGCAAGAGAAATCGTGGAATTCAAAGAGCCATGTATCTATCCTGAAGAGCTTGTAACCGGAAAGCCAGGTGTCGATCCCAAAGCACGGACGCTTGACTAAAGGGGGAGCCTGAAGAGTCTACAGAAATGTAAGGCCATATAATGGTGTAGGTTTACGCCTATCTTTATCAAACACAAATATAGGCTATTGGGCTTAGCCTTGTAGTGGGTTAGATAGTAATGAAATAAGCCATGTGGGCTAATTAGTGATTTGGGCTGGTTTGGTTAGTAATATTGTGCATGTGGGCATGGCCCAGTCTGTAACTAGGTCACCCTATGTAACTATAAATAGGGTGAACCTAGTTCATTATTAGGTTAGACAATTTTG
>JARYGA010007900.1:0-27267 GCA_030545235.1 Helianthus tuberosus | reverse complement strand
CTTCTAAATTACTTTTATTTAATAAAGCATATTTAACACACACTAACCTGCTGCATTAATTAAAAATAGCATGTGAGCCTCAAATAAACCATCATATACTTGATCAAAATTGTTAAAAAAATCCCCAAGGCCATATCAATATTTACTGCTAACTTTGTAGTTCATGCAGGATTATTTTTTTTGCCTAAAATCTTTAATTAAAGATCCCTTGTTCCCTAGATAAAAAAGTATAATGAACTTTTTCCCAAATCGGAGTACCCGATCATGACTTCTTGTTTATCGTCGATTCGGTTCTTATACCACTCGATCGAGAAAAGGCGGGCCATGGCTGTTGGGGCGGCCTCCAGGTCAGCAAGTTTTTTCAAAAAGGGGGACAACACGTAACGGTTGGTTTTACATGGCATTCGCGTTGAAGAAGTTCAACAGCAAGGACATCGAAAGGTGATGTGGCCATTGAGATGATGTAAGCACCGAAACAGTCGGATGGGAGTTCTGCTAGAACATTAAATGTGTCTACAAGATCCTGAACTTCCTCAGTTCTGGGGAGGTCTGAGCCGAAAAGAGGACGTTTTCCACTGAGTTCAGCTAGAAGCCATTCTTGGCGTTTTTCTTCTGACCGTTCACCGTAGGATCCGATTTCTAAATGTTGAGTGATTGCATCAAGGACATCCGTGTGGCGCTCGGATTCTTGTCTTATATCAAGTTTAACAAGTGATAGTCCAAATGTAGACACTTGTCTTAGAAAATCAAGAAGGCTTCCATCAGCCATCACACGGTCTCCACACGCACATAGTGATCTGTAGCATAGCTCCAGTGGTTCTAAGAACTGTCAAATTTTATAAAACAAAATAATTATAGAGAGCGTAAAGAAAGTTTTCATTAGAGGCAAGGCATTGGGGTAACAAGTCAAAACGGGTATTTTTGTCCAGAAGTTTTACAGTTTTTATAAATAATAAGTATCTCAAATGTGATTAGGAATATTATATTTTTTAATCACTATATACTCTCTCTAGATGGATTACAAGGTTCTATGACAAGGAATACATTTTGGACAATTTTCGACCCATTTGACCAAATTTCCTTTTTAGATCTATTTTATTTAAGTATTTAACCCATTTGACCTGTTAGATATAAAACATAACCTGACTTGACCAATTTACAAATGGGTCAAAATGTCATCAGGGTTTAAGACAAGTAGAATTGTGCAAGTATGGAAAGGGATTAGAGGTTTAGTGTTTTTTTGTGTGCATGTGTAACGGCATGGAGGTTCAAGTAGCAGGTGAAGAGGTGTATTTATCGATGCTGGTCAAATCTCGTTTTTGTCCAAAATAATTACAAGTTTTAAAAATAAACACTATGGTCAAATTTGATAAAAAAAAAAGTTACCTTATTATAATCAATAGAGTGATATACTACTTATTAAAGTGAATTAGCAGATTTTATGCATCAAAAAAATCAACAATACACTTTGGGCAATTATCCACCTGTTTCGTTTATAGCTAAAAAATTTTTGCACTTTCTGAGTTTGACCTGCTAGAAACAAAAGATAACCTCAATTGACCCATTCATAAATGGGTCGAAATTTCCATTTAGATAACCTCAATTGACCCAGTTTTTATAAATAATAAGTATGTCAAATGTGATCAGAATGATAAAGAATAAGGTCATTTAATAGATTGCTTTTATAAAGATTCATAATTACAAATAAGTCTAAAATGTAGTAACCCCATGAATGTTAGTCTCTTTCGTTAAATCCCTTACAAAGTGTGTTCTTTTTTTTTTTTTTTTTGTTTCTTCCAAACAGTTTTGAAAGCTTGTGATTACCAAACCCAACACTTTAATCTCATGATTGTTAAGGTAAGATGCATAAACTTTATTTTTATGCACAGACATTTATGACTTGCACATGGAAGAAAGATGTTATCGTGGTTTATGCTAATTTCTAAGTGCAAATACATGGATATAAACTTCAGCAAACAAACCCGGAATGTGCTGGCAGAAAGCATAAAACGCTATTCAATCGGGGGATTGATGCAGAATCTAGCAGAACTCTGTTGATCAAAATCCTGTATAAGTGACCTGGTTCCATCAAATGTTCAATTAGAAATCGAATAGGCAGCTAATAAACCACAATCTTCATATAAATTAAAGTTTAAAGCAAAGTGGATGAACAACACTAATGAAATTTATATAGGAACGGAAAAAACAAAAATATAAATTTTTTTTCTAAATAGTTAAACGGGTTAACGGGTCAACCCACGTTTTCGACACTTTCTCAATATCTTTTCATTCAACCGGGCCAGCCAAAACCAGGAAGAAAGAGCACGCTGCTCGTCACCTCGTACTCGTGGCTATGCCACATCGGTTTTTCCGTGTCCGGAAGAGCTAAAAACAGTTCTTCCGTCACTTTGTATTCCAGCCCGATCAACCGCGCATCGACATCGGGCCGGTTGTAGATCAGACATTCTCGCATTTCTTTCGACAGATGGCCACAGTAGTGATGCGCTTCCACTTGTCCAGTCATGTCGTCGGCGTAAAAGTGTAATCTATACGAAAGTTAAACAAAATCAAGAGTGTAGCCTTATTGTGAATACGAGGTGTCTCGATATAAAAGGTGTATCTTGTAAAAGGTGCAAAACATAATGAACCGAGGTTATCGGGTTTTACCTTGTTGCAGATTCGACCAAAACAGAGCATGCATCTCGAAGTAGGTAACCGGAATAGTGAATATCAAATCGGTGAATGATATGTGAAGCTTGAAAAGAGTTATAACTGGTGTTGTTCATGAGGATAGATTTGATGTACATATAAAATACTAAAAAATTGTAACAGGTTTTCTTAAGAAAACAGTAGCAAAACGCATCGGATCGTCGCGATTGCAGCTCCGGTCATCGGAAAAGTGTACGCCCACCACGCCAACGAGAACTTGAATCCTCTAAAGAAATTCACTCGTATCGCCTGTAAAGTAACACAACAGTTTCTTTAGATTTAAAATTACAGAATAATAAAAACCACGTAAAAAATATGCTTTAACTAATATATTCTCTCTAATAAATTAGATTTAAAATTATAGAATAATAAAAACCACGTAAAAATATTACTTTAACTAATATATTCTCTCTAATAAAATTTTTTTACTGGCACTATCTTTTAACGTACCAGTGAGAAATAAAGAAACATGGCTACAAGGTTTAAAAAAACGGAAACGAGTATCGAGGCGTTTTCCCTTCGCCTTGCGAGGCGTAAGTATTGAGGCGGAACGAGGCGTAAGGCTGAGGCGGTATTAATAAATAAATATTAAAATTATATATATCATAAAATAATAAATACTTAACATCAAAAAATGACTTTTCTCATCAAATCAGCGGTTAAAAACATAAAAAAAGATTCAAATTCCATCAAATACTTAACATAAAAAAACAAAAATAGTTTCTAATTAACTCAAATAGCATAACAAACATTATTATCAAGCTACAGCCATAAGTCATAAGTCATAACAAGATCAATTGAAAGCAAGTATCTTGAACAATAAAAACGAATTGAAAGATGCAGCCATAGCAAGAATCAATAAAAAGCAGCCTCGCCTGGGGCCTAGGCGCAAGGCGCAAAAAAAGCGAGGGCCCGAGAAAAAAAAAGCACACATTAATGAAAAAAAAAATGTATTATGTATTGAAAAAGATGATAAATATATCTTGTAGGTGTATAAAATAAATATTACTCTCTAGATACATCTATAGAACTAATATAATTAGATATTAAAATTAAAATTATGTAGCTAGTTTCAAAAAATATTTAAACTTTTTAAGATAATCTTTGTAAAAGAAAACCTATCATATACAGACGTCGTGTAGCTGCTATAATAGTTTAAAATATTTTGAAATAAAAATGAATTTTGTTTGTATTTGGTATCACTGTTGTGCACAGTCCCTTTCTGCAAAAGGGTAGCTTTTTCTGCAACAAAACACTGTTAAGCTTAGTTTTTAAGCAATCTGCTCTTCTCTTCAAAACACATACTCCTCCTTTCTGTAAATCAGATTGTTTTCATTATTTTTCTTCTCATCTTCATCAAATTTCTGCTCTCCGATGATCCATTCACAACCACTGTCCAGACGAAAAATAGCACTAGTTTGCAAAAGTTCGCCTGAAACTGGGCAGGAATCCGGCCGGAATAGTCACCGGAAAGTCGTTTTTTGGCCGGAAGCTTACCAGAAGCGCCTAAAAAAATATACTTACGCCTTGCCATTTTCGTACCGCCTCAGATCTGAAACTTACGCCTCACTCAACTGAGGCGTCCGTATAATTTCTGAACCTGAGGCGCCGCCTCATATGCGTTTTTCCTCCGTTTCGAACTGAGGCGCGCCTCAGTACGACCGCCTCGGCCGTTTTTTTAAACCATGCATGGCTATGAAGTAAGCGATTCGAGACCCGTAATCAAACGAGTCGTTAATTCGCGCCCAGGCCATCGAAGCAACACTCGGGGCCGCGACAAACAGGAAAAAAACCGGATGAAGTTCTTTTGGCAAAGTCTCATTTTTTTATGTCATAAAAAGCAATGAAAGCATTAAAGTAACATGTAAGCACAAGTGTTTCACCCCAAAATATTTGAAAGCGGTAAAAGAGGGGACTATGTACTCACCTTGGATTGCTTATTAGCCTTGGAATAAAGACCAAATAAAGTTTCAAGGATCACGGAATCAAACGGCACCTAATATAGGTAACTACGTTAATAATCGGATCCTAATTCGGGAGATAGGATAGAATGAGGTTCTATGTCGTTGATAGAGTGTAACGAACAGCACGGTATAGTGAGCCATTCCGACCGCAAGAAGAAGATCAAACCCCATCGAGGCACCTAACAAAGCCCAGACGAAGTTTCCAACAACCAATAAATGGTTAGACGGGTTCGCCACTTTCGATAACCGCCTCTGCCCACTGGACATCCATTGCCCGTAAATCTTGAGCTCTAGGATGAATATGGGTGTCATAAGAACATACCATAGGAAATGTGGTAGTTCTGTGGTCACCTTTGATGGGACTCCAATCGCCAAAAAAGTAATGCGATCCACGGAGCGAAAAAGAAGTTTACTCGAATCGGATGGTAGTATATGCGACGAATCGCTTCAAAGTAGAGGATTATTTTTAGTAGGTAAGCCGCTGCCACGGTCGCGAAAAGAACCATGGAAATACACCATAGAACCAGGTTATTGAAATTCATTTATAAAAACTCATCAGCCTATTAAAATTGACCCAGTTGGCCTTTGTAAAAAAACTGTTTGTTTAATAAAAGTAACCCACGTGACAGGTTTAAGAAAATATGATTGTTTTACTTGTTTAATATAATTTATACGCTTGAGCATTTAAAAACAAATCGATTGGCTTGTTCTATAAGGTTGGACCCGTTTGACCCAACACAAAGAGCCGTACAATTTTTTTAGCATAAGATTAAAATGCTAGTTCCCATTTATAAAAACTTACCAGGTTCATGAAAGTGACCCGTTTAACACCCAATGGTTGAAGCTTATAACAACTCACCAGCTTTTTAAAATTGACCCAGTTAACCCGTGTAACAACTCATCAGGTTTTGTGATATAAGGTTTTATTAAAAGGCGACCAAGGGGCACGTCTAGGCACCTAGGTCAAGCAAAACCAAAATACCTTGCAGAGATTCCCGTCTGAGCCATAGTCTAACCTGAAACCATCAGCCTATAATCAAACGTTCATCAAAATGAATGTTAATAATTCTGATTCACAATCGAAAATGAAAACAAATTCATTACGTAAGCTTATAGAACATCAAACATACGAATATTATTATGAATTCTAACCTTCAGATCTGAGATCGAACTGTCGTTTATTGACCACATAAACACCAAATTGACATGATGATCGAAAGCACCAATCGCCTTCTCTTACCGGTGTTGGAGATCGTAACATCTTCATCTCCGCTTCGTCGAAAGGTTATAATCGGAATTTCAATTTCAGTTTCAATTTGGTTGATCGATTTGGAATAGAATACGTCAAAGATGCTAATCAAATCAAAACAAAAGGTGATAAAAAGGCAAAGTTATCCAATGAAAAGCAACAACCACATTTCCTCCAATTTCATCAGTAACCAGAGATAATATTAAAAAAGAAAACTATAATAAATCAACGATCAAGATCCTAAATCCTAATTATCATCATTTCAAAATTTAATATAATAATAATAATAATATGTTTAAATTAGCACTGGAATTCATTATTCATTGAACATCATCCAATCAGAAGATTGAAGAAACAGAGAAGATTGATATGAACGGCACCTTTTTTGCGATCTTGGCGACGTTTAGCGTGAGCAGGATCATCGGAAAGGTAACCGTCGATCGGTCAGAGGTGGCAGGGGAGGTGGGGTTGGGTGAAACGGCGGCAGCAGGGGACGATGGGTGATAAAGAGTGGATAGGTTGCCCATACTGGCAATCTCTGTATAATGGGATTTGGAGCAACACCAAAGTTGCAATACCAACACAGAATACAAAATGATAATTAGTATCGACAATATATTTGAACTTACAGGTTTGTA
Organism: Helianthus tuberosus; assembly: GCA_030545235.1. NCBI lineage: Eukaryota > Viridiplantae > Streptophyta > Magnoliopsida > Asterales > Asteraceae > Helianthus > Helianthus tuberosus. The sequence continues at coordinate 20,707 of JARYGA010007900.1, read as the reverse complement.
TACCAATTTTGAGATGACATGAAGAGTCTCCTGTTCAAAATCCCTAATTTTCAATATTATTATATTCCACCTGTGCCCCAGCTCCTCTGTTCATCGACATCATTGTGACTTTCTTTTATATATGTATCTGTATTTTTAAATACAATTACAAATATAAATAGAACAGAATTAGAATGAAATTGATCTAATGGTTATATATCAACATATAGATATTGGTATTGGTTCTTAATCACAAACAACTGAAGTTGTTAAAGCCCTAAGTGCACAGGTTTATTCAATCAAACAACAATAACAACTCTATTTAAGAAAAAATAGTAGTTTACATTTGCAATTGGATACCCCTAACACAAACCTGCTCAAGAAAGGAAGAACGAAGAGAGAAAAGCCGATAATTCCAAAGCCATCATCGCCAGGCTTGCTCCAACGATTGAAGGCGGTTGGTGGTGTGTTGTTGTTGCTGTGTGTTATTCAACAATTAGTGCCATAGCTACCATAACCGGTGGATATTTTGAGAGGAAACACAACAGTCTGGTGGTAGGATAATGGGAAAGTGAGACGCTTCATACCCATAAATGCCAGAAATCTCAATTTTACCCCGTGAGCAGCGTCTTAAATTTTTGGAATATGAGCAACTTTACCCCTCTAAAATGGCTTTTCTCTCTTGTGCATGTTGCTTCGAAATTTATACGCGTAGTAAAATTACAATATTGTACATGGGAAATGTTTATTATAGTATTACTAGTGGGAATGCCCGCGCGTTGCAGCGGGTATCCCGACTAATATCAGATTTAATTTGGTTGTTCAATTTTAAGTTATTTTGGTTAAATAAATACGTATAATTGAAAATGAGCCACTATAATCGGTTATTAATTAAAAAGCTATGAAGAAACGATAAGTTTCTTAATTGGTTAAATCGGTTATTAATTATCATCTTGCCCTCAAGTATGAACCCACAAGTAATGTCTCAAATGGTCTATCAAAAGATTGTTGACTATCTATGTGATCTGTTCTAATTCACATTTCTTATGATGCACATGCTTTTGTTTAAAACTACATTTTTTGTGTTCTTAACAATGTACAACTTACAAATAAACAAAGGTGCTTTAATAATATTGGCATACAGAAAAGAAACTGGTGGGATTGCCCGCGCGTTGCGGCGGGTGTCCCTACTGATATAGAATTCAATTATGATGTCTATTTCGAACCACAACCCATTTTAAATTTCTAACATATTATTCCATTAAATAAAAAAATAGCCGTAGAACCTATAAGGTCAAAAACATGCAAAGAAAGTCTGGAATTTCCATATGAAGAGCTAAGTTTATTAAATCAGAAGGAGATGCATATGAGAGGGCGCAGTCTATGGTTACATATCACACATGGGAGAAGAAGACAAGATATATTTGATACTAAAAATGGTCTGTTAATGTTTGGTTTGATGATTTAGTTTTAAGTGTGAGATTTAATAATGTTTAGTTTAACAGTAGCTCAATACATATATAAAAGGTTTTCACTTCATCAAAATCAAATTGTATAAAATACATTAAAAAGAATGAAAGATTGAATTTCTAGGGTGTTTACCTTGAAAATTCTTTTTAAACTATCTAGTGGCTATCATTGAAGTCAAGTACTTAGTCAGAAAAGCAAGTACATCGTATGCACTACCCGACTGATTTTAGTAATGCATACCTTACTGGAGTCTGATTGGTTTTCATTGTTTTTAACAACAAATTTCTCATTCTCTTCACCAATGTCATCATAACTATCTTCCTCATCCATGTCATCACTGTGACTATCGCCCACTTTTCACTTACCCATCCTACAAAATGAACGTAGATTCAGAATGTCACACTCGAACTCTCTTTCAAACAACATAAAGCCACCACATCACACCATTAATGTATACAAATAAAATAACAACACTTAATTTTTTTTCGATAAAAAGATTAGGACTTAGGAGGCAAAATGCCGTTGCAGCCAACTTGGCTAAAAGATTTTGGTGCCGTCGATACAAGTTCTTTAAGGCACCCATGTCCGAACCACTGTACAGTCCCAGTATCCCAACCACAGCTAGTCCGAACAATAAGCTTATAAAGACGCCCAGACGCAACTCCAAACCATCATATGCAGATATCATTTTGCAACAGTAAAGTTCTAGAAAAAAAGATGTTTTAAAACAAACTAACCGGTTCATTTGTTAACTCATTGTGAAGCGATGTGGGAAACCTGCCCAACTAATGGGAAAGCGTAAAGAACATGAAAAAAAAACAAGTATTAATCACGTATTCATGCCAATGAGACGTAAGTAGATCACAGAGTTGAACATGATAGCTTATAATATACATAACCAATGTGAAATAATGAAAAAAAAAATGCTTGAAGTGAATACATCATTGATCTGAACTCTATTCTCAACACATTTGGTTCGCATGTTCCAATCTAAAACGAGATTTTATCAGTTACCACAGCCACTATGAAGCCAACATCGCCACCACCCCTCCACCGTTACACCTTTGCCACTGCCACTAACATCTTCACAACTTCCAGCCAACACCACCACCTAAACCAACAACCATTGTGAGACTTCGAAGCCGAAATCAGATCAAAATGCACAAAATCCTTGAGAGAGAGAAATAGAGAAGACAAAAACATGCGTCATTTATCAAAATACGTTGTTTTCATGTATATTAAAAAAATAGAAAATTATACTATTTTATAGGCATATATTATCGCTATTTATAATTTTTTTTTTTTTTAAACCTATAATCCCGCTATTTCCACACTATGGAGACGCCAAAATCAAATTGCGACCTATAATCACATCGCCACGCTAAACGCTATAGCGAGCGCTATGCTCGCTATTAACAACTATGTTCTATCCTACAGTTACATTTACAAGAATGCAAAAACTAAGTAAAAAAAGAAATAAAGAATGGTGTAATAATTGGCTTATCCCCGGTTCATCTTTCAATGCTAAATATGCACATTTTTTTTTACTGCTGATTGAACCTAGAGATAGGATGTGGAATTCTATTTAAAACTAAATCTTATTAGGGATGGCAAATGAAACCGAACCTGGCGCGCAAACCTTAAACATTCGTGACGAGTAACGGGACAGGTGTTCGGGCATGGGACCAGTTCTGGATTAGTGTTATAAATCTTTCACAGATACGGAACAGGTATGATATTACATAACAGTTAACACCCTGCTCAATTGTCAGAAACATATATACCGTTTTACCCGAACCATACCTGTAAACATCTTTTTATTTTATTTTCTTTTGACTGTAGTAACAAAATAATCTACCAATTCACTAATTTGTAGTTTTTTTTATCTCTAAATTCCTAGGGTAACAAAATTATATAAAAGTAAGGAATGTATTTGAGTGAAATTATGAAACCCTAAAAATGGTTACCATAGAGAAGGAGCTGAAGATTGATGCCTGAGAGAGTAAAACTCAATCAACGTCAATCCTGCACAATCAAAGGTTTCAGTTTTACAACAAATTTCACTCGTACAACACATGTACAGATAGAGAGAAATACCGGAATCAGGGTGACCGGACAATATCACGGTAAGTTAAACCGTCGTTATACTCCGACCATGGCTCACCAAATGTCGCTGGAGATGGACTATTCGTTGACATTGTTATGCATCAAATGGGATTCAAAATAAAACAAGGTGAAACTTTTACTAAGTTGTGTACCAAGAACAGGGAAAAAAGCTTAAAATGTAACTTCTGGAATCTGATTCTCTTTGTGAACAAATAGATAACTAAAAGAGCTTCCCACAACTTTTCTAAGAAAAGCATTCCTTCGAACACCTTCAAAGCAAACAATTCTGTAACTCTTAAATTCCTTAAACAAATCCTTAATTAATACAAAACAATGTAGATTACATAAGAATCTCATAAACCTAAACAATGTTCCAGAAATTCGAACAACGAAATACCTGAATTCAACCATGGTTGATTTACACTCCGAAATAACCCTAAATTTCAGAAACAATAGTTGTTGAGCCAATCACTCAAATTGTCCCTTCCTTGACGCCACGGCGGTGGTGGTTCTACGTGAAATCGTCGGCTTGGATTTCTCAACCGTCGATTTCATTCAATACTTTTAATTGAAGAAGTAATTGACAAAGACATTCAGAATGGAGGGTTTCACACTAATGCACGATGAAGGTAGGATTTCTCTCTTATCGTTTGTCTGATGGCTTTCCTGTCAGGGTTTGTCATTTACTAATTCATTTAGCAATTTAATTCAAGATTATTTACATTTATTTATTAATTCACAATTTAGCAATTTAATATTTATGTAGAAAGACTATTTTGCCCTTTTACTTACTTCATTAAGTTATTCTACCATACGCATAAAATATTGTAATTACTTAATTTTGATTGGTATCCTTGGGAAATGCTTTATAATATAGTATAGATAGATATAGATATGTAGTTTTAGACCTTAAAAGTGAAAAAGCAAGTTAACTTCTTCCAGAGAAGTTCTACAATAGTGACCTTTAACTTTTTGAATCGGTATGAATATTGGTTGTAGTATTTACTGAATAACATGGTGTAACAGATGAGTATAAAGCTACCAAGTCTAGATGAAGAGACATTTACAAATACTTCGGTTTTAAAAAGCACAAGGCACACCAAGACAATAGGGTCTCTAGAGCCAAAGCAAGAGGTGCACACATCATGTACACGAGACGCAAAGTATTTGTAAATATCTTTTATATTTCTGACAGGTTATTATCATATCATACTCAAAATTTAAATATAAATAGCCTATATGTACGAGTTTATACAAAATTTACCTCTATAAACAACCTAAAAGGCTACAAACGTAGCCTTCCGCAATACTGACCTGCCCCTCTTGCGTGCCCATCACCTCAAGCATTCAGAGGTGACCAACCTCTTGTGCCCAAGGCTCACTTTTCAAACCCAAGCGAGGTGGTTTAACCACACAAAAGAGCATTGGTATTCAAATGCATTCATGTCTAAAGTTAATGACCATTTGGAGTAACACCATAAACATCAAGGTTGTATAAAGTTAATGACCATTTGGAGTAACACCATAAACATCAAGGTTCAAAACTTGTAGTTTGTTTGCCATGCTTTAACGCTTAGGCCAAGCCTTCAACCTTTGCTTAGTAGACTCCAAAAACCCATTTATGGGCAGCTCATAACACAGGCCGAGTTTCTGGCGATAGAGCCTGGTCTTTACAAAAGAAACCCAGAATTGAGCCTTCAGAGTATGAACCTAGCAGTGGGTCTTCAGTAGCGTATAAACTAGGCCCAGCTTAACCCGATAGGGCCGGGCCTTCACAACAGCAGTCCAAAGAACCCAGCTAAGCGTCTTCAACAACAGACTTTTAACCAATAGTTGCACCTTCATACACAGTACAACATCGAAATCCATATGAACTTTATGAGCTTCGGCCTTAGAAATTCCATATACTGGACTCAAACAACAGCCTTGTAGCCCAAGAGCATGTCAAGGGATCTTTATCAGTGCCTACGGACAGCATGCCCCAGCCTTCTTGTCTGGACCAGCAGCCTAGAAACCCCAACTTAGGGCCTTCAACTGCAGTGTAAAGGGCCAGTTATAGGCCTCGTAAAGCACGAGAACAAAACTATCAAAATATTTATGAACAAATTAGGTATTTTTAAATAAATATACTAAAAACAGCTAACTTACATTCCTGTCATGGCAGAATCATAATTTTTAACATGCACCAGACACAATGCCTTCCAGTTTGTATATGTCCATTGACGTGATGTCGTGGTCTCACGCAAATTTAATCCAATTACAACTAATTAGCTAGCGGTAAGTGGGTATCGAACACAGGGAGTTTGTGGAATATGTGCTATCTTGATGTATGTCTAAATTAACTAAAGCAAACTAAATTGCAAGAAATGTAAATTCAGAATTTTGGCGATTGGTTTTAATTACTAGATTAAACTAAATTAAATTACAAATCAAGGTTAAGTTTTGTAACAAGATAAGAGGATAGTGATCATCCCGAGTTTCAGGTTTTAAGTGACAATCAAGGTTTATGTTCAACTGGAAAGAACTACATAGACATAGCTCATGCAAGATCAATTGTTTGTGATGAAAGGGAACTAAGTACTCGGATTCCTAGGACGCGAGGTTGTTACCCGATGACTAATCAACATATGTCCAACCCTAATCCCTCCCATGATATCTCGATTGCCAACGGCACCAAGAACGTATGGTTTAGAACTATGATCAAACATGCATCAACAATTTACAAACACCCAATCAAACATCATAATAAACTAACAACACATGCATAGTTTAATATTCCAGAAATTAAAGAACAAACATAATTGTCACAAATAAAACCTTACACTCAAGACGATCACCAAGCAAACCTAGCCGCTCATAGTGTCGTGAATCGTCATAACAATCAAACCTTTGTCCAATGGAATCAAAAACAAAGTCTCCATGTTTAGACCACTCAAGAACACCTTGGAACACCCCAAAATCGCCCCCTAATCAGTTACTAAACGAATAACATGATTGGATTTCAAAAGACACAATAAAACATCATAAATTAGGGCAGTTACACATTTCTCGCTGGCCTCCACCGTAAGCTACGGTGGCCACCGTAGCTTACGGTTGGTCTCTACTGCCTTACGGTGGAAGAAAAATGCTGGGGGATACCGTAATTTACGGTATCTACCGTAAATTACGGTAGGCTTCAGCATGCAATTTTGTTTTCAGCATAACTTTTTCGTTTCAACTCCGTTTTCTTCACCGTTTTCGCCTACGTTCTCGTAATTTCGTCCTCTATAATGCTATCCTCTTAATTCTTCCATACCAATAATTGATTTTTTTCATTTATTCTCCGTCTTTCATCTCCAATCCAGTCGCGCCTATTCGAAGCTTCATTCCCACACTTTTAAGCCCCAAATGTACCTGAAACACAAGCAACCATAGTTATCTAATTCTAGACAATTACCCGATTAAATGTGGGATTTTAATATCATTTATACCACTTAAGGGTTGTCCTACGGACTACCCGTCACATCCCCACACTTAACCGTTGCTTGCCCCAAGCAACCCGTTCAACAAAACACAATTTATTCAAGCGATCAGGCACAAACCAAGCAAACAAATGTCCTCATTTACTAACTCTTTCTTAAAATTGCACATGACACACCCCTCACAAAACTCTCCTCTCGGCGACAAGCAATAACTAGCAAAGATAAGCTAGATCACACTTAAAGCAAACGGGTGGTTGCACGACAATAAACTTGTTATTAAATCGGACCTTCGCCTAAATGATTTGCTAAACATGCACGTGAATCAAAGGAACTTAGAGGTTGTAACGTGGCAAGGCAAATGGGTAGGAAATGGAAATACATATGCGAATTAGCTAACGATTCAACCCGGTCTTTTATTTCTAACTAAAACAAAACATAAACAACTATATACAAACTATATCATTCATTTTTTTTTTCATTTTTCATTGCTTTTTTTTTTTTTTTCTTTTCTTTTCATATCTCTTTTTTTCTTTTTTTTTTCTTCCGATTTAATAAACATAACAAACAAGCATACTGGAACAAGATGATTATACTAATAGACCGGGTCAAATACGGGTTAATTTTTTAGAGAAAGTAGGCACGGGTTAACAAAAGATCGGCTCAAAGCTCAACTGGGCTACTAAAGTCCAAACCCCCACCCCTCTCCCTACCATGCTCATATATATAACTTATGAGGTCCAACCCCCCAAATCCCACACTCGCACACACCAAGACGAGGCTACCTAATTGCCCTTATCCTTTTCACATGCATATCAAGCTAAGGCCTCAAATCGCATTCAAGCACAAGTTCTAATGCACCACCACCCATTGCCACTCTCATCAAGAAAAAATGTATTCTAATAAATTCAAGTAGTGGCTCAACTCTCACCAAGAAAGAACAAGGGGATATGGGTTGCCGGTGTGTCATGCAATTTAATACTCAACGTTCAATTTTGACCATTTTTCGCTTGATTTTTAAAAATTTCACATTTTTTTCAAAATTTCCCCTCATCCCCACACTTGGGATACATCGTCCCCAATGTATGGTTTTGAAGGGAAAATCGCTTAAACCACTACAAAATCAATTGTAGCTTTTCCACTCAAACCCAAATTTCTTTTTGTTTTTTTTTATTCTTATTACTAAAAACACCACCAACTTTCACAACCCATCACTAAACATATCAAAACACCACCCATCCACCCAACCATGAACATAAACATGAATATATACAATGGTGCACAAAATGAGAACAAAACACGACCTGATCCGTAAATCAACAGTGTTGGTAGTGATGCAGCCGCGGTGATCGGACAGGAACATAAGCATCTCTTGGATTCTCTGATATCTCAGCGGGGATGTTTCCAAACATCCCCACACTTGAATCATTGCATCCGCGAGGATTGAAACGTAGTAACCTGCCAAAACACAAACACAACACCAAAACAAAACAAAACAAAACAAAACAAAACACGAAAAAAATACTCTACATCCTCGGGCTGCCTCCCGAGAGCGCTAAGTTTAAAGGTCTTCAGCCAGACCATACCTTATAAGCGTTACGGTGGTCTCAATGCACACTTACCCAAAACATTTCCAACAAATGCCCGGAAATTTACATGCCATCTCCATAGGTTTGTCAGTATAATTGGCATGTTTAGACTGCACTTGCGGGTTTCGCTAATCCACTTCATGATGTATACCCGGATGTCTTGTAGTTTCACCCTTCTCATCTTCTTCTTCGAACCCTCTTCCCCACACTTGTTATTTTGAATGATTGATATGTGAAGAGGTTCGGCACACATATTCATCTCCTCAGACTGTTCTGCCTCATCATCTGCACACACCATCTGATCCACTAGTGACTCTTCATCAGAAAAAGGACTCATTTGTGTGGTATTATCCTCCACAACCTCCTCCTTCATGTGAGAATAATCTCTAATATCATCAGGTAATGGTGAAAGGCGTTGTTCTATTTCTATCTTCATTTTTAAATTCTGACACTTAGAAACTAAACAGCTGATTCGATCTTCATCGGAAAGGTTAGGTGCTGATAAATGTTGCTCGAGTCTGGACAAAGTTACTTCCAATATAGCAAGCTCTTTCTCCTCCTCGGTCTGATAAGTATAAACACCCTCGGGCTCAGAATATTCTTTGGGATGTTATTGTCAATATCCCTGATACGGACTTAAGATGTGCGCATCCATAATTTTTTTTATTCCAATACTTTGGGTTTTCTGAATACACCGTGCACACATCATAATCATAGGTGTGATCGCGACCGCAACAAAAACATAGACCATTCGTCCTTGTCTCATAATAAACGTCCTCGTCCCGATCATATCCATCCGAGTAATAATCATCCTCCATCTCTAAGTCATAATCATCAGCGTATGATGGAGGTGGAAGCTGTGAAACATAAGACACCGGTTTTCCATGTGCCCTCCTGTAATGGGCCTCGTGGCAACCGATACACGGATGACGTGGACCCCCGCACAATATACACTTAGAGAAGCTGAAATCTGTGTAATGCACTGTCATCCTGCACAACACAACTCAACTACCAAGTGTAAATCACGAACATCAAAGGAAATCTTTTTGGGATTTTTATTTTTTTTTTATTTTTTTATTTTATTTTTTTAACTAATACACAAGATAACACACGTTGCGCACTACTCCCCGGCAACGAAGCCAAAATTTGACGTGTTGTCGTAGTCACACGCAAATTTAATCCAATTACAACTAATTAGCTAGCGGTAAGTGGGTATCGAACACAGAGAGTTTGTGGAATATGTGCTATCTTGATGTATGTCTAAATTAACTAAAGCAAACTAAATTGCAAGAAATGTAAATTCAGAATTTTGGCGATTGGTTTTAATTACTAGAATAAACTAAATTAAATTACAAATCAAGGTTAAGTTTTGTAACAAGATAAGAGGATAGTGATCATCCCGAGTTTCAGGTTTTAAGTGACAATCAAGGTTTATGTTCAACTAGAAAGAACTACATAGACATAGCTCATGCAAGATCAATTGTTTGTGATGAAAGGGAACTAAGTACTCGGATTCCTAGAACGCGAGGTTGTTACCCGATGACCAATCAACATATGTCCAACCCTAATCCCTCCCATGATATCTCGATTGCCAACGGCACCAAGAACGTATGGTTTAGAACTATGATCAAACATACATCAACAATTTACAAACACCCAATCAAACATCATAATAAACTAACAACACATGCATAGTTTAATATTCCAGAAATTAAAGAACAAACATAATTGTCACAAATAAAACCTTACACTCAAGACGATCACCAAGCAAACCTAGCCGCTCATAGTGTCGTGAATCGTCATAACAATCAAACCTTTGTCCAATGGAATCAAAAACAAAGTCTCCATGTTTAGACCACTCAAGAACACCTTGGAACACCCCAAAATCGCCCCCTAATCAGTTACTAAACGAATAACATGATTGGATTTCAAAAGACACAATAAAACATCATAAATTAGGGCAGTTACACATTTCTCGCTGGCCTCCACCGTAAGCTACGGTGGCCACCGTAGCTTACGGTTGGTCTCTACTGCCTTACGGTGGAAGAAAAATGCTGGGGGCTACCGTAATTTACGGTAGCTACCGTAAATTACTATAGGCTTCGGCATGCAATTTTGTTTTCAGCATAACTTTTTCGTTTCAATCCGTTTTCTTCACCATTTTCGCCTACGTTCTCGTAATTTCGTCCTCTATAATGCTATCCTCTTAATTCTTACATACCAATAATTGATTTTTTTCATTTATTCTCCGTCTTTCATCTCCAATCCAGTCGCGCCTATTCGAAGCTTCATTCCCACACTTTTAAGCCCCAAATGTACCTGAAACACAAGCAACCATACTTATCTAATTCTAGACAATTACCCGATTAAATGTTGGATTTTAATATCATTTATACCACTTAAGGGTTGTCCTACGAACTAACCGTCATCCCTCCGCAGCTCTTGAAGGGTTCTTAAGATGCTACGTAGTGTTATGTTTCCTAAATCTATTTTAAACAAAAAAACCAATATTTGCATTCAAGGTTCCAATATATATATATATATATATATAATATAAATACTAATAATTATATCAGTTTTAAAACTTACAAGTGAAGAACTTTTGCGCATCCACCAATGAAGAACTTTCGCCGATATTTGTTAGATCAAAACACGATTCAACTAGTCACGAGCATTACTCAACTTCACAACAAATAATCAGGTGTTCTTCTCGTGACATCAGGTTCGCCTCTTCTAGGCGCCAGGTCAAACTGCATAGCATATAATTTTCATTAATAATGTTCGACAGATTATAAAAAATAAAAAAAAATCAGCTAATGGGTCAAAAGTCGCCCAAAGTGTCCAGTATCATTTTATTCAAAAAATAATCATATTATCGAAATAGATTAAGGTGAATAAGGTGACAAAAATGAAAGATATACCTCTAAATATGAATCCTCATAGTATGATTTTAATGTTCCATAATGTGGATGCAAAACTGAATTCATAGAACTTGTTGAAGTCCGTATTCTTGCCTACAAACACACAATCTTGCAGGTTTACCTTCTACGAAACAAATTGAAACATAACTATAAAAAACACCTTCGATGAGAAATAACTTCAGGCAATAGCTCATTCTTTCTATTTCATGGCGGTTATCTTGTATGTGTTAAGGAAATGCCATATAAGAAACAAACAATATAAATAATAAAAAGAAAGAAAATATAACAGAAATTAGAAAAATAAAAATATTTGTGGATTAGAAAGCAGGAAAAAAATCCTGAATAAAGATACCTCTGGTGCAGATAAGCAGGTTATAAAGACTTTTAAGAGTTCTCGTAAGTCAAAAATAGAGTGCCCATTTACTGGATTACCTCGAAAATTCAAATAGAAAAGAAATGGCAGGTGAAAATCTTTGAAAATAAGATAATATATTATCAAAACCATTTTAAACATAAAAGTAAATGTAAAGATGAACCGATCATAGTATTATACCTTGTTTTGTAACCTATGAATGCCTCTAGGCTCCATCCCCACTGAAACGATAAGAACAACATTTACTTCAAGTGGAACTTGGAAAGGCACCTGCATCAAATGCATCACACAGGTAACCAAAATACCCGCACAATAAGTCTAATCTTTCAAATCAAGTTAATCAACTATACAACCGCTTAAATTACCTATATCCATATTCATGCTAGTTAATACGAACCAAAAATATACTTCCGTGATATTAGTTGTATTCAACGACAAAACGTGAAACCTGAAATAATATGTTAATTGATGATAATTGTATCCACAAAACTCGTACCATAATCACGATTAATCAAATTTCAGGTTGTTAACTCATATACGTATAATCAATAGTGTGTTACCTATGCGCGTGAATGAAGCATGCTACGGACATCCAATCCGATTGAACACTTTCTTGAACTCAGTGAAAGCGTTGTGGTGCCACTGTGGATGACGTTGATCTCTTCTGTAATAAAATCAATAGCAACAAATTTATTAATTTCACCATAACTTCAAAATTTTGCAACAAATATAAAAAAACATATAGATAACTGAAATATTCCTGAGAACTTGAGTAGTATCATAATTACAAGAGCCGTCGGAATCCTTGTGTCGGAAGTTCGTCGGAGAGGGGGTGTGCAACCGAAGCCTTGACACACCATAGAGAACCCTCATTGTCATCTTTGCTCTCCTCGCCTTCGTCGTCCGCTGTTGCCAGCGCCATCGCATGTTTGTCCCATTGGGGTTCAAACAACCGCCACCACAAGTATTTAGGTTTTTGGCAAAACCAATACCACCATCTTTGGGAGTGAAGAAGCTGAATTGGTGGTGCTGACACAAATATTGATCGGTGAAGCGGTGGGAATTTGATGATTGGAGTTTGATGATGATGTCGATTCCTATGCTCAATAGTCATACAATAGAATAAAGAGCTCTGGATACTATGGCATTCAATTTCAATTGATAAAGGGTTATGGATTAATTTCAATGAGAAGTTGTATAATAGGGGTGGATGGAAACAAAAGGGTTAATTGATGATTGAGTGGCACATTCATTAATGGATTACGTGAGGCAAGGACAAAGGTGGAATTAGTGTTAATATTTAATAGATGAATTTACTCTTCTACCCTTATGGTGTCTTAAAATATTATGTTATTTACTATTCTACCCCTCGTAAATACCTTGTACTCATTTGTACATGTTGCTTCAAAAGTTATATGCCATGTAAAATTACGTTTGTGTACGTCACTTTTCCTTTATATAATATTATAGATAGATAAATACCTATGTATTTTGTAGCTAATGTCAAAAATCATTTCTTGTGATTTTATACATTCTGGAATAATATTTCTTAAAAATAATATATTTTTAAGGCTTGTTTAATATATATATATATATATGTATATATATATATATATATATATAGGGAGAAGATCATGCGAGAACCACCTCTTATTGTGAGAACCGCGAGAACCAATGTGAACACAACAAAAAATGCCTAAAAATAGCTAAAAATCACACAAATTTTTTTTTTAATATTTTTTATATAAAAATCGCTACTTTTCGAAGCCAAAAAAATTTTTAATTTTTTTTTAATTTTTTGTCCACTAAAAGTAGCGATTTGAGCATAAAAATATTAAAAAAAAAATAGATTTTTTTTAGATTTTTTTAGGTTTTTTGGGGGTTTAGTTTTTAGCATTTTAGCTTGGGGGGGTTAGGTTTTTGGGTGGTGGGGGAGGGGGGTTTAGGTTTTTTTTTGGGGGGGGGGGGGGGGGTTAGGTTTTTTTTAGGTTTTTTGGGGGTTTTAGTTTTTAGCATTTAGCTTGGGGGGGGGGGTTAGGTTTTTTTTTTGGGGGGGGGGGGGGTGGGGGTTAGGTTTTTTTAGCTATTTTAGGTTGTGTTCACATTGGTTCTCGCGGTTCTTGCAATAAGGGTGGTTCTCGCATGAGCTCCTCCCTATATATATATATATATATATATATATATATATGATTTAAATAAATAAACCTAATATGAAATAAAAAGTGAACGAATGCTTTTGAAGAAATAAAGTTTATAAAAGGCCCGAGTTAACGGGACTTATAATAAACTTAGTTGCAATCTCCCCGAACCCACTAAGTTAACTAGGAATGTTTAACCTAGTTAATAAGAGGGAATATGGTTGGAAATAAGTAGGTTGTAGTCTACTTAATAATTAACCAAACATGAGGGACCAAAATTAGATAACTTGAAAGTTAATTTATAAAAAGAAAATTATAACAAAACACACACTAAGTGTGTATTCTGTTGATTGACCTCGGGAAGCTCTCATGGAGCCAAACCCTAGTTCTATTAAAACCATCAAATTGAAGGGCCAAACGAAGCTCAAATTCACAATTGAACATGAATTAATGATCACCCAAGCTATGGGATCATAAGGTATGTAAAATTTTGATGATTTGTGAAGTTGTGAAATTTGATGAATATCATAATCCACGAATTATGGATGAATTATTGAAGTTATGGCTGAATCGTTATGTATACTTGCTTAGGAACAAAAACCCTAAGTGAAAATTTTACATATATTGCAATGAATTGAATGTTTAGATGTAACACCCCGAAAACGGGTTTGGTAATTAAACCCCGTTAATAATAATGAACGGGTAGAATACCGTTAGTGGTAAAAATTAACCCGGTAAATATTAGGATTTAAATAAGTAAACCTAATATTAAATAAAAAGAGAATAAAAGCTTTTGAGAAAACAAAGTTTATAAAAAGCCCGAGTTAACGGGACTTAAAATAAACTGGGTTATAACCAGGGGCGCAGCTTAGGCTACGTCCGAGGGGGCGCCCGACCCCTCGAACTTTTCGACGCGTAGTGTTATGAATAGTACTTTCCTATAGAAAATTTTTAGGTATATACGTTCCCCCCCCCCCCCCCCGGTTTCGGAAAAATGGGGGGGGCGAAGCTTCGCCATAGGAACATTTAGACCTAGTTATGAGAATTGGTTAATTGCTAGTAAGTGTTATATGGGGGTTTAAACATTTAGACAAAATAGAGGTGCCAAAAAGGAAAAAGGAGTGAAACTTAGGTTTATTAATAAACAAAATAAAGCATAACACACATTAAGTGTGTGAGAGAGTAACGATCAGAGAAGAAGAACAAGGAACAAACCCTTGTTCAACCTTAATCCATCAAATTGGAGGATGAATTAGGGCCAAATCACATGCATGAACATAAATTCGTGATCATCTAAGCTTGGAGATCATAAGGTATGTTGTAATTTATGCTTTGGTGATGATGAGTATGTGGATGAACTTGAAGGCGATAACTTTGAGTTCAATATTTTGAGTAGCATGATGAAATTGATGATGTATTTAAGTTTATGATCATCATACTAGTTAGTATTTGAGAAATACTTGAATAATTTGAGACTAGGTCAAGTGTTCATACATTACATGAAATGGGTTTTGTATGAAATGATGAAATTTATGTATTATTGATCTTAATAGGTGCTTGAAATCATCATGTCTACTAGTTTGTATGGAGAATTTGATTTTATTAGGTGTTCGGATGAATGTCTAGTAATATGATGAAATGGGTTTTCACATAGAGATGAAAACCTTAGTTCTAGCATAGCATGATGAATGGGTGAACTAGTATTGATAATTCAAAGTTATGCTAACTTGATGTTAACTATTACATGAACTTGTTAAAGTGAAAGAAATGATACGAACTGGGTTGGTAATTTAGTTAAAATGGTGGCCAAAAAATAATGCCTACCAAGTATTTGATCAAATGCCTAAATGAGTTTGTTAAACTTAATTGTGAATTTGCATATGTTAATAGGCAGTTGACTTTTAAAAGTCAAACTGACCTATAATAAGATCAAATGATAATTTTGATATAAAGTCTGTGAGGTGGAATAGTCGTGATAAATGATGACTAATCTAACCATCTTTCGAATGATAAATTGTAGTTTGACGCTTGACAAGCTAGGTGTAAGCTTGGGAAGAAGCGGGTCAAGAAGATCAAATACGCGGGAAAAACATAATCGGATGCAAGGTAAGTAAAGCTTACATCTTTTAAGTAGAACATCTACTTATGTATTGGTTAATAACAAAGTAATCTAGTATTTGAAATGAGTCTTTGAATTATGACGTTCCGACGCGAATCAATACAGGTCGGAACAAGTAAAAATGGTAAGAAACCATATTTGATGGTAAAGAAAAAAAGGGGGCAAAACGGTAATTTGGTCACGTGTTGACGAATAAACATTGAGTTTTGAAAAGTTACCTTATGGTGTAAGCCATAATGGGTAAAATGGTAATCTGGTCACGTGTTGACGAATAAATAATGAGTTTTGAAAAGACACCCTATGGCGTAAGCCATAATGGGTCACACGAATAGATGAAACAACTTTTAAAATAATATGATCACATGGTGTAAACCGTAACGGACCAAATAGGTGAGATGGTAAATAAATACCATCTCGCAATACATAATGTTTGGTCATCCTAACGCAATAAGAGTAAGTCAAGAGGTGGGTAAAATGGTCATTTAGACCAAACGGGTCAAATGGTGATGTTATCACCATTGACAATAATGACTAATGGTTGCTTGTCGAGTTTTGTGCTCACAGGAAGAATAGCGTATGGCTTGCATTGCTTTTTGATGTGCACAAAATGCAACATATAAATTACATCAATTGTGGCATAAAACTAACCCTTTTTTGGTACTAATGTTGGAAAAAGTGTGTTTTTGTCTTCCTTTTGTATTTTCAGGATTAAATGAGCTCAAATGAACAAAAGAAGCAAAAAGGCAGCTAAATCTAACATAAATACAAGAAAAGGAACAAACATGGCATGCCCGACCCCCCGACAGCATCTTCCCAAGCAAAATCAAGAAGACAGAAGGCTTAACACGCCCCGTGCTCAGTGAACACGCGGGCGTGCCCATGTGTCAGCATAAAAGACAAAGCTATAGAAGCTTCTATCACCCACCACGGGGGCGTGCCCAGCGGACACAGGGCCGTGGTCAACTCTAAGATTCGCAGAATCTAGGGAAATCTTGATAGTACAGATATGCTTCTGCACACGGGGGCGTGCCCAGCGGACACGGGGGCGTGGTCAACTAATGCAGACAAACTGCAATTAATGAAGAAAGAGAAGAGGATGGACACGGGGTCGTGCCCGAGCTACTGTTCAGCCTATAAATAGGGGTGCTTGGCTCATTTGCAAACCATCCCTTGGCACACCACCTCTCTCACACTTCACCAACCACCCACCACCATCATCCACCACCATCATCCATTGTCCATCATAGAGTGTGTGAGTCGTCTCGGGATCCAAGATTGATCGTAAGAGTTCTTGACAATCAAAGGCCATGTTTGCCCAAGTCTCTTACATTACTTGGTGAAGACAAGTGTCTAGTGTAATACTTTTTATTTTTAATCTTTTCGCACTTTTTACTTGGTTATGTATTAATGACTTTAATAACTAGTTTCTTATGTTAAAGGTGATTCTTCCTTATCGTTTGTCTGTGGTGTCTTGGCATTATTTTACTGTCTATATAAAATAAAAGATTTTCACCATTCATATCTCCACGGTCTATATGGAGGTATGTTGGCTACCTGGTCGGGGGTTAAGGGAACAGTTTGGTAAGAGTCTTGCCTTGTTCAGTGTATAGATCCTGCAAGGACCTGGGTCAAATTTAGTAGGACCTCCTTCAATACCCACCGGTATTGGATGGCGGGGGTCCAAACTCTTTGATCCCCTCATATGTAAGCTACTATTAATACTTTAACCCGGCTACTTAGGACTGTATCCCTGCTGACTCAGACTACTTAGCCGAGGGTAACGTCACCTTCAAAAGAGGGGCCTACCATAATATGCATTAATAACTTAATTAATTATCTTTCAATAATCCAACCCTTTAGGATTGTATACTTGCTGACTCAAACTACTGGGTTGAGGGTAACGTCACCTTCAAAAGAGGGGCCTACTACAATAACTAAGATAATCTCTTAAAAAGTGCAAAAGTGAGGAAATAATCAAAGGTTACACTAATCACGAGTCAGAGCCAAGTGATTCATCTTGTCTATCTGTTTTATTTTTATTTTATTTTTCGGCATTTTAGTTAGTTTTTATTTTTCTAGTTTAAAAACCTTTTTCTAACTTTTGATTTGATTAGACGTTGAGGATAAACCGGTACTAAAAGCTCTTGTGTCCTTGGACGACCTCGGTATCTTGCCAACACTATACTACGCTCACGATGGGTGCACTTGCCCATATGTGTGTTTGGTGTTAGTAAAATATCGTGTTTTATAAATTTAAAACTTGACTAACGTGTAAAAAGGGCTTAAAATATACTTAAATACCTATCACACCACACACGCATCATGTTTTTGGCGCCGTTGCCTGGGACACAAGGATTTTAAGAAAGCTTAAAATCGACGGCCTAATCAGTTTTTCAAAACTTTTTTTAAAAAACGCGCGCACATTTTTCTGCATTTTAGTTTAGTTTTACATTTACAGTAAGTTGAACACGGGCCGTGCTCACTGAACACGGGGCCGTGCTGCATATTTTTCATAAAACACCCAGATATAGAGCTTGAACACGGGGCCGTGCTCATTGAACACGCCCCGTGCTCAACGAAATTAGTAACTTTAATTAAAACGCCCAGATACAGATTTTGTACACGGGGCCGTGTCCAGCCTCTATTTTCGTTTTTATTTTTGTTTTCTGGTCTCGAGACTTGGTTGTGGTCTGCTGAGTGATTCTTATGGATCAATACTCAGGAGGTTATAACTAGACCTATGAGGAGGATGATTATAGGAATAATTATTGCACTAATTGTGGTGACCCGCACTCGGTTCAATATTGTAACTTATATCAACTATCCACTTCATACACCTACTATGAGGAACCCAGGTACGAGCCATCAATTTCATACACATCCTATGAAGACCAAAGGTATGAACCTCCTCCCTCATACTCATATTTTGATGAACCAAGGTATGAGCCTTCTTACTCATACTTTGAGAAACCAAGATATGAGTCACCACCTTCATATGCTTACTATGAGGAACCTTGGCGTGAACAACCCACCTCATATGAGTATTATGAAGAATAAAATTACGACCCTTATCCATCATATGCTTACAATGAAGAACAATGGTGTGAACCATCTACTTCATATGGGTATTATGAGGAACAAAGGATCGAACAACCAGATTCAAGCTTTGAAAATCCCGATCCTTACTCTATCACTGAAGTGACCGATAGGATATTAGAACACCTTAAAACTATCGAGCGCTACATAAAAGAATCTCGCGCAAGGGAAGAGGAGTCTCGCGCAAGAGAAGAATTAAATAAAGAAGAGATAGTTGAAAGTGTAAAAATGGAAGAACAAATAAGTGAAGAACCGACACATGAGTTAAACAACGAAAAAGGTGAGTCCGACAACGTTAAAATTCAAGAAGAGTCTAATTTTGAAGAAATTAATCTCTTGTCACCTTCTTTTGAAAATCATTGTTTAGTTCCAACTCATGCTAAGTTTTTAAAAGAGTTAAACACTAACACTAAAATTGACGAAACGGTAAGCGTTAAGTTAACTAACGATCAAACCTCGCTAATAAAAGAAGACCCATTTGAAATCAACATTACACCGGTTCCATGTTTTTTTCAAAATTCATTTATTAGTAATGTCACAATTGATAAAGATCTTTGTGTTAACATAATGCCCAACTACATTTTTGAAAAATTAAGTATTAGTGATTTTTCTCCACTTCAAATACCCATTTTTCTATTTAATCGGAAAATAATAAAATCAATCGGTGTAGTTGAGGATGTCTTGGTTCAAACAAATCAAATGGTAATCCCAACCGACTTTGTCATCCTCGATGACGCTCCTCTAGTGTTGGGACGACCCTTTGTAAAAACTCACGAAGCTTTGAAAAACCGAAAGTACAACAATCTATCAATTCAATTAGGGGCATTTAAAAAGAGTGTCGATCTTGAGCGATCAATGAAATATCCATTCGGCAATAATGACCCCCTAATTGAAGATGAAGATGAACCACCCGATACAAGTGAAAAGTTTGACCACTTTGTTGAAGAAGAGGTCGCCATAGAACAAACTTTTAAAGTTCTTGATCAAAATGAGCAACCCAATAAGGAGTCTCCTAAAGACCCACCTCTTGAGCTCAAAGAACTTCCAAAAGGTTTGGAATATGCTTTTCTAGACAAAGATGGTAAATCACCTGTAATTATTTCATCTAAGTTAAGTAGTTTAGAAAAAGAAAAATTAATTAATCTTTTGAGAAAACACAAAAATGCGATTGCTTGGAAGCTTGTAGATATTAAAGGAATAAGTCCTTCCATGTGCACGCACAAAATTTTAATGAATGATGACTACAAATCGGTAATACAACCACAACGTCGAGTAAATCCAAATGTTTAAGAAGTGGTTAAAAACGAAGTCATCAAATTACTTGACGCCGGACTTATTTATCCTATCTCCGATAGTCCTTGGGTAAGTCGCGTCCAAGTAGTTCCAAAGAAAGGAGGTATGACGGTAATAACTAACGAAAATAATGAATTAATACCAACGAGAACCGTCACAGGATGG